>CM023102.1:8583547-8686746 GCA_013103745.1 Gardenia jasminoides | reverse complement strand
TCAGCCACTTCGTTCAGTTACGTATTACTTTCTGAAGACAAAGGGCCGGTGAAAACAAGAAGGAGAGGAAGAAGCAAAGTTGAGAAGAGAAGAGAGAGAGAAAAAGAGGAAAAAAAAAAAAAAAAAAAGAAAAGGATTTGGGGAAGAAAATTCTTGAATTCAACCACTCAACTAGATGAAGCTAGAAGGTGGTGATTACATTAGGCTTAGGTGTACTCAGAATCTCACCAGAAAGGTTTAACCTACATAATTTATTTTAATATGGATGCAGCTAGTTGGTTGATGATTCTTATAGCGGAATTTCATTATGCTTAGCTTGTGGTGATTTATGGATGGTTCGATTGGTTCTTATGTGTTTTACTTCTTCTGAAATGAACTAGGGTTTATGAGTGTTGAGGTATACCATGAGAATTTGAAATTGTTACATATGGTGTTGGTTGTTATAGCTTTTCTTATTTACATCATCTTACCGTGATTGTTGAATGTAAAAAAAGGTGTAGCCGCAGTTGTTCGAGCTTGAGTCCAGCCAGCCTGGGTTGGTAGGTTTACTGCCTGATTTTTTGTGGAAGGTGAAATTGTATATGTGTTGGCGGTGGATAGAAGGTAGTTGCTATAATGTATAGTGAAGTTGGTTGGGCAGCTTTGGCCGGTGTGTGTTTACGTGGGGTGTGTGCGTGTGGCTGTGTGTGTGCGGTGTGTGTAAGCGGATAATGTTGGCGCTACTTGTTTACATATTTAGTACTACATTTGAGTCCATAGTTTGGCAATACTACGATGTGTTAGTGATTTGGTGCGTTAAGCGTGTCGCAGAAAAAGCGCACGGCGGTAAACTTTGGCTTCATTTCCGCATTGATGCTTGTGATTTGATTTTGGCAAAATACGAGTTATAATACAATCTCTAACTCTAGCATGCGATTTCCGATTCCGTTGTGGCTGAGCTAAGTCCGTTTGAAGTGAAACCTCAGAATTTCTGATGGCAAAATTTCTGGAATTTCTGCGTTTTGACAAACGAGAGACAATCGAATCTTCCTTCATGAAAGAGTTGTAGCTCGTTCTCTGCGCGAAAGCGGCAAATGCGTCCTAATCCGATATAAGCGCTTCGAGTTATGGCGATGGCGTCTGTGAGGTTATAAACACACCTTCATTTATTTATTATTCAGTTCTCGTTTTGTACGCGGATTTTGTTCAGCAGATTAACGTGTCTTGCTTTGTTATATTCAAGTGTTTATATGCATTTCTTGAGTTCATGCATCGGTATTTTAATGTACGTTGCATCGATACCGCGGTTGAAATCGTTTTCCCAAAATTGTTGAACTTTTGAATTTCCGATTGAAAGTAGTAACCGCTTTCACGTCGCTGGTGATCCCAGCATGGTGAAGAAGCGATGCTTAGCCTCACGCATTTCTTGCTTGTTCAAGCTGTGTGGTGAGTGTCCCGATGCGTGTAAATATAGAAGTGAAAGCATCTTTGTGTGTACCGGTGGCCGTGTACTATCATGACCTTACTTTGTGAGTAGCGCTAAGGTGCTGTTGTTTAGAATGTTCAATTAATGATTATTTGCAATGTTGGCCCCGAATGTTTATTCTTATTAAGAATGTACATTGGGAATCGTTCCTTTTCAATAGACAACGAGGCTGGGAGCAGGGAATGGAGGTAACAGTGAACCATTTCAATACGTCGGTTGGAATGAGTCCGTAGGCAGCATCTGTGAGTGGAGTTTGCCAGCCCTGTAAACTAGGAACCCGGGCAAGGGTTAATGAGAGAGAGAGAGTAAGTGGTGATGTGGTATTTGTAAAATTGAAAGCGGTTGTGAATTAACAAAATATATATCCAGTATGTCATCTTTTAGGAAGCGGAAGCCCGGCGGCTAATATCCTTTAAAATGTATGGTTTTAAATCTTTTGTTTACCTTGTGGTTGGCCACTAACATTTAATAATTTAGTGCCATTTTTAAATACATATGCGTATTCTCTTTAGCCTCGGCGTTCTTCAAAGCACATTGTTCGCGAGGTTTGAGGTGGCTTGGCGTGGTCGAGGAAGTTAAATTTGTTGTTTGTCTGTATAAGCTTGTGCGGAAAAATTGATGTATTTATAAGTTCACCTTCATACCGCGTGTATGTCTGGGTTTATGTGAATTTATTGGTTGGAATTATTCATCGGTGAAGTTTGGCCGAATGGTTGGATGGTTTAGTGGAAGTGGGCGTGAAAGTCCCGGCTGACTGAGGCTGACGTCCCTGCCGATATCTGCTTGAGCAGACCTTTTTTTAGAGGTGGAAATGTTCATGCATCCACTCTCCTCCCTCCCACTCCCACCAGTGTGAGCAGTCAGCGACGGCTTCGATGCGATTACATGACAGACGGTCTTGACCAGTCAGCGACGGATTCAGTGTGATCGTCCCAGCGACAAGGCGAAGGCAAGCGGCAGCGGGGAGGAGAGGAGGGAAGAGGAGGAGAGAGGGAGGAAGAATAGTCATGGTAATGGAAATAGCCATTGTGGATAGTAGAGGAGGGAGGAAAAGAAAAAAGAAAGGAGAAGAGGAAAAAAAAAGGCAGAATCATCTATCGCAAATCAAATAAATTCTAAGATTCTGATGGATTCGATCAGGTTATAAGCTAAATTCAACAGTACATGAAAGTGAACATCAGTGACCACTGGTGATAAATATCAGGCTACTCAATATATAAAAGCGCAAGTGAAATATTAGATCGTTATAGAAAAGATGGGAAAATAAAGAAAACAAATATCAATAAATGAAAAATTCAATTTTCAAATTTTTGTCTTTATCTAGTTTAAATTGTTGGTCGGTGGTTAAAACCCATTTTGTATTCTATATGGGTTAAATCTATTCTGTAGCGTTTATATTTTCAAATGGGCTCAAAACCGTCGGTTCGCGGTTATGGGATTCGGCCGGTTCTGATAGTTTTGACCATTTTTAGAACTTTGATGGCGTATTAATGCGGAGTTCCGGTCGGCAAATTGAGCCGGCAGGTTCCGTCTTTTGATGCAAAACTCTTGACAAAATGAAGTTCTTGGCGAAAAGATGCAAGCTTGATCCCGGTATCCCAGGGCCAGTATGTTTTAGGGGAGCACTGCTGTAAAATTAAAAGAAAAAACCTGTAGCGAGAAATGTAGTCAATGAGAGAAAATGGCTACATTCGTCTATCTTTACGTTTTTTGGGAGAATTTTATTTTGCCCGTAAAATAAAAATTAGTCCTAAAATGATAGCGATGACTCTATAGATTTTAAGAATTAAGAGTAAATCTAACTTTAGTTTTTTTCTCAATTTATACTGCTTGTTGATGCTCATTATGATAAATCAATAAAAAGAAAAAATTAAAATTATATATGAAAACAAACATTTATATCTAAAATTAAAATTTTCAATAAATTATACAAAAGAATAAGTTATTGGACAAGAATTATGATTAAATATTAGGTTTTTTTGCCAAGATTTGAGTTCACTAAATCCAATTTATAAACTACAAATATGATCTTTAATCCTTATTATGATGATAATTTGATTGCTACTATCGATGCAGAACAGGAAGGGAGGAAATTTGGAGCCGGATATTGGTGAGAGTCTCGGTACCGTCTTAGAAAGGTGGGTAGAAAGGAGTAGTACATTTTGCACTTTTGAGAGAAGGATAGTTACGTATAAAATCATCTTAGAGCAAATATTTAGACGGTGAGATATTTGCTTATTTCTATTAACCATAGACCACAACAAGGTGCCTTGATTGGTAAATAGTTATAATGTTTGCAGGTGGGGGTAGGACTCCATGGGTAAAGATCTTTCTACATAAAATTTTTGATAATAAATCAAATATGAAAAAAGAAGGAGAGGAACAAACCACCAACCTGAGTACAAAAGTTGACAATACTAAAATAAATGAGAGAGAGTACTACTAATTTACATTACATAACATCTACCTGAAAACCAGAAACTATCTAAATGAATTTGATGACGTGTTAACCTGACAATGCACACAATTATTTAGACAAAGCCCTTCAACTGAAAAGAGGTAAAATGATCGATAACTCAAAGAGAAAAAACATAAGTAAAGTGCCATATGAAACTAGAAAATTCTACAAATTTGTAGTAAAAAATGACACTTTCTAGATGAGTTGTTGGAGATTGAAAGTTCTAGTAGTGGAGTGGTGAACAGGTTCTCACCGAATCGAGATCTGTTAGCCCATAAAGAAAGAAGAAGGAAAATTAATTTCTTGGTGTGTCTGGATTTGTAAAATCCTAGAGATGGATCAGATCAAAACCAGTAGCCGGTAGGGTCTTCTTCATAAACGTAATCCGACTCAGGCAAACCGACTCTCATTGAAAACTTGCGGGGAGCTAGATGAGTGAGCCGCAATCTGCTTTATAGTAGGAGGCCAGGCAAACCATCACCCGAGGTAAGAACATATGGCAGGAGGAGGAGGCTGCGGTATTCTACAAGCACCGGAAAATGCGATGCTTGTTGGAGGTCGTGAATGGCGGGAGCGCATGGGGGGCGGCTGTGCGACACGTCGGCTTTACGGCGGCAAATTGCGTCTCGGTAATCAATCGAAAAGGCGGGTAGGCAGTACCCTGTCTAGCTACCTGTAGAACCGGAAATCACCTGATGTAGTGGTTTTTTTTGTTTTTTTAAAAGAACTTCTTAGGGTAGTGCTAGCAGGTGCGGCCAGAGCCTGGCCGATAAGTCTAGTGGATTTGTGGGGAAAAAGGGTATCATGATTCAATTTTAAGTCTGGGGTAATTCAAATTAGTCTGCCAGGTATTAAAAGCAGATGCAAGCGGTAAGTTACTATGATGTTTTTTGTTAATTATCCTCTTTTGTCATATCCGCCGGTTCTTAATTGCATTGATAGGGGAAAGACCATTGTTGTGCTCGATCTAGAGGTGGGGCCACGGATAATAACAACAATGTTGCTTTTGTAGCATCCCCGAGGGTTTCTCGATGCCCTCTTCGTTTGGGATTCTTGATCTTAAGAACTTGTTCTTTCTAACTTGAATTGATAGGCGGGTTTTGTTATTATTTGAAAATTTTTGGGGTATCGTGTTTCCTCGCCATTTTGTATTTATACAATTTCTTTTCCGCGTTTGATTTCTTGAATTTTAGTTTTAAAATTTTGTTGATAGTATTGCTGTTCATGTTGGAAGTAAAAGGGAGTAAATATTATTTTTGATGGTGATCTTTGGTCATGCTACGGAGGGTTGAGAATGGTTGAGCTATTTTTTGTGAATATGAAGGCTGAGGACCATATGAAGTTTTAATTACGCCAATTCTTTAGTTAACACTTTTCTTGTTATTTGGATCCACTTTAACAAAAGAAAAGATAAAGTTAATTTGGTTTAGTTTAGACCGTTCAGGAGGTGAAAAGGTAAGCTAACCTTTTACCCCGAGTAATGGATGAATGCTTTTACGTGATTTTATCAGCGTTCGAGAAATGCTCTTAAGCTTTTGTTGCTTGAGCTGGCGGTCAATTTTCAAAATGAATCTTAATGTACCTTTACATTGTCTTGTATTTGGGTACACTACGATTCCATGACATTGGTACAGTTTAAAGGCGAAAACTGTGGTTTTCGGTGAGTTAATAGTTAATTGTCTTTTACAAATGGTACGGAATGTTGTCTGATGTGGTTGTGATTATGTGGAGAGTTTTACACAAAGGCAGTTTTATTCATGGCGAGGTCTTGTAACTCGTCGCATTGAGTTTTGGTGATAATAAATCTTATGATGCTTTGCATTTGTTCCTCACGGTTTGATTAAATACACTTGAATGCGCGACATACCTTGTCATTAATTCATGGTATGATGTTATGGTATGAATCCCCAAAGGCTTACGACTCGAGAAAATTTTATTTAAGTTTGAGGATTGCGGTCGAAGAAATTAGAATTTCATCGCACTACGGATTATGGTTCGTACATATAGAGCTTGCCGAGTTGAAATATGTTGATTCTGGCCCACAGCGGTCTAGGCCAACCTTGAGGAGTCTAGTGCCGATTCAAAGGAATTATGGCACAATATAGGTCAATGCTGGTATGATGCGAAGAATCTAAGACCTTTCTTTGAAGAACGTTTGTGCATTTGAAGCCAAAACATTTTGTGTTAGAAACATTAAACCTGAAGCACTGACATTTGAGTTGAGGAAAATGATATATTAAACTTCAGAATGACATAGCAAGCGAAACAAATTAATGAATAACTTACACTGGTGAATCTCTTGGCGGATAGTGGTTGATATGGGGTGTGGCGAAATGCAAAATGAAGCAGAACAGTTACAGAGATTTTAATATTTATTTTTCCACATTGATGTCAATTTTGTTTGTACTAACAAATGGCCCAATTCCGGTTGAGGTTGTATCGGTTCTTGCAAAACATTGATAGTATTGGACATAAGTATGCCGGTGATTATATTTGGTGATTAAATGCTATAAAAAAATGTTAGTCGCATTATTTCCTACGTGAACTATGCATTGCTTAAAAAGATAGTAACCTGCTGCGCGAAGATAGGATCATTTTGTTTTACGGATTAAATTGATGCAATATAGGGATTTTACGATTAGGGGCATTTTTTTCCGATTCTTGTACGAAATATTATTTTCCTGATTTTGAGGTACGTATTTTGTGTTACCGATGGTAATTTTTTAGTAATACCCTGATATTGGTTGGATTCTTGGGTTTTCATCGCTTTGCTGAATTTATTTGCTGGCGTGTGTTTCCGTTAGCGGGAAGCTGGGAACTCCTCAATTTTTACCATAAGTTTTCAGGGAAAATATGTTCAGAAGCAGATGACATAAATGTGAAATATCGTTTATACTTTTAAAAGGTATTACTTCGCGAAGGGAGGATAATATTTTTTTTTTTTCTTTGGATTTTGCCGCGCGCGTCTGATGTAGGAATTTTCTAATTCACTGAGTAACCGCGCTTTTTTTGTGATTTCGGCATTTGCAAGGAAATATTGTTTTCCATTCAGTATGTATGTTTTCACTTCTCTGCTGGATTTTCTAGCTTGCGTGGTGATGCTCGATTGAGGGATTTTACATTGTCACCTTGTATTTATTGATTCAGTTTATGTTGGTGGCTTTTATTTTTTTTTTAGACAGCGTGTTTCTTGGCGATCGGTGAGTTTACTCCTCATTTTATAGGGGAAACTTCCAGATTTTAGCAGGAAACATATGGTTTCATATCGAGCAGAAAAGTTCAGCAAAGATTAGTCACCGTGTTAGTAAATTAGGCCTCACTACTATCTGTCATTGTTCCTTTTTTTCGTTTATGTTATGTAGTTAGTATTTCATGAGAATCCCAACTTGTTTTAGCAAAGTTTTTCATTTTGAACATTGTGTGACAAACAAAAAAATGATGTATCAGTTTTTTCCCTAAACTAATACAATGAGATTCTCATTACGCATCGTCTTTGGTGTTTTAATTTATTTTCCTCTATTGGCTTTGGCTCATGAAGATAGAAACGAACATTTGGCTATCCCTTCCGCTCGAATGGTTGATTTTGGGTTGATTTTGGCCTACAAAAAGGTGCTGCAGTGATTTTACCATTCTTCATTGTCAATACTTTATTACTAATATTTTGAAGAACCTCGATTTCAAAGATGCTTTGCAATCTTTTTGTGTATTACTATGCTCCAAAGCGTGATTGACTAGTAAAATAACTACAGCTGTTGTTACGCATTATTTGTAGGCAAAATTTGCTATACATTTGAACCGCTTTTGGCTGCATTCTCGAGTGTCTACGTCTTTTGGCGGGATTACTATATAGGTTAGTAAGCTGACTGGATTTTACAATGGGGGGTTAATGTAAAGGCGTGTGTGTTAGGAAGCGGATGCATGCTCATTGAGTTGCTAGCAACCAGCATAATGATCTTCCATTTCTCATTTGCCTTTAATTTTTTTTTTTCGTGGTTACGTGCCGGGCGTAATACAACGTTCTAATAATATTGTTCTCCTATAGATCTTGAATATTGTGTAATAATGTCGTTGAAGTACTACATTTTATATTACGGCGGGGAGTTTAGGGGTTTAGATATATGGTAGGTGCTAAATGATGTTATAAATCGGTTGGTCTCTATTAGATTTTTTTTATATAGGCTGGCGACTAGTGGAAATGTTGCATTTGCTTGTTGGTTTGGTGTTGTGATTTCATTCTTCCACTACATCTCCGTAATTTATCCATCCTGTTAATTCCTTTCCAGCGCTTCGTTTCTTTAAATTGCTTCTGGTCGATTTTTTATTGTTTTTTTGCGGAAATAATACAATTAGTTTTCGTCTTCCATGAATCACAAGTAGGTCTTTCACATTTGCCGTCTCTACTTTCCAAGTAGTCAAGGCAGCCAAATTTTGACTACCGCAGTGTGTCCATCATCCCGTCATGGTAGAATCATAGATGCGACCTACCCCTCCAGATGTCTATTTCCTATGTTTCCTCCCAGTAGTTTTACGTTTGTTTTGGAATGCGTAATGGACTTGCTGCGGGAGATGTAGTCATTGTAGGGGTATTGACCGAGCTTAACCTTCATTGCTTGCAATGAGATTATGGCTTTACCTACTATTCTTAGTATGCACCAAATCTTGTTTATGTTACCCAATCATATTGATTTTTAGAATCGATTATGTGATTCTGCACGATAAATTTAAACAACCAAGTACCTTATTGATCTGCTTGTTAGCTATGCTTACAGTAACACAGTGATAATGTCTTCCGGCGACCTCTACGTAGTATTTTTCTACCACCACCGTGGGGTGGGCAAATGTCTGATGCAGTGGAGTCATCGTGTTATTTCCCTCCCACTGCATCGTGCGGTAAAACTTACCCCGGCGTCGAGTTTAGGTATGATGAGTTACTTGACAAAATTCATACATGGCGGTGGACAAGGGATGTTCAAGCTTCGAGAATCTGCTCCGTCAACCATGCGGTCCCCATATCTACACCACGTCCCCAATAGTGGATGATGAAACATTGGAGGATATGTGCGATGCAATGGCGTGACGGATCGGTATGCGAATCTCTACATGGCGAGGAACAAGTGGCCAATCCCTTTCGAGAACATTGGCCCGATGATGTCCTGTTTAATGCCTGTCACGGATCCCGAAAGCACCGTCCCTACCCATGGTGTGCCGAGGCGGGATCAGCGTCCCGCTCCGTTGAGACATCTCTGGCGCAGTTCTGCCCCAAGCTCTGATGCACTCGGCATGGGGTTCTCCGGAAGGCAGTCCGCATTATCTCAACACCCTCATACGCGGGTTGCATGGTCTTGACTCAATATCTGCCTTTGGTGAGTCAACACCGCCATTCAAGCAGTCTCCCGTCATGCATATCACTCCAATCCGGGTCCAAATACGTTAGGATTAGATGGCGGCTACAGGAGCGGGCACAACAATTCCTACTTCGGAGAATGAGACTGATCGAGAGGTTGATGTAGAGGAGGTGGATGGTCCACCTCGAGGGCGTTCCCAGCGACTCGATGATGAGGCGAAACGCGGCTTCGCTTCCAAAATGAATTACCGCCGTGGCTTTGTTCATGACTCCAGGCGATGTCAGCCCCGTTATCCGGTACCATGGGGACCACGATGAGAGGCCGGTTTATGTTCTAATGAGCCTGAAATTTTTTAGAACCTTGGGACATATAGTATGATCTTGGTGGCATGGATTGACCGATAATATTCCTACATTGTGGCCCGAGGATAATAGAAAACTATTTGTTTCTAGCACATAGAGATTTGAAAAGCAACGGCATTTAGTTAAGACCATCAGATTATGAATTGGGTTGAGCGGCAACGAGAGTTGAGGGTGGTCGAGAGTAAGAAGGACACATGGATAACTGATTCAATTGCAAGTCATGGATAACCTGGGGGTGACGCTAAGTACAAGGAGTGATGCACCCAGTCCATCCGGGAGCAATAGTCCACCGAAGACCTGGACTATGGCGAATTAGATGGACTAGGGATCATAGATTGTCTCTGGTTCGTTGTCAGAGCAATATGTAACTTGGCTTTAATTCAGTTATTGCTAGTCATATAGATTGAGTGTTGAAGAGCGATCCAGGTTTTAAAATAAAGCTTATATGCAACTATAAAGTACGATATGAAAGGTAGACATCACTTACAAGAAGAAGTTTGAGTGCACGGTAAGCTGAAATTGATATTGTGTCCGGAACATGGGATTCCAATTTGCCGACCTTCTAAGTACGCATGATACAATGCAGTGTCAAATCTGAGCTGTTACTTGTTGCGCTGCTTGAACAATGGCGATGGGATGAAGAGAACAGGAGGTACGGGGCATGCTGGACCTGCAGTTATGGCATTTACCATGTAATGCAGCCCGTGGTTCTGTTGGCAGGCACCACGCCGCGATGGCGAGTCGAGCAAGCTAGCGATTGCAGTCCGCGAGATCTGCGAGGCTGTCGAGATACTTCCACTGCCTGATTAGTGGATGAAGAGAACATCCAAGTTGGGGCTGGTTTATGTACCCGATTCGCTATCATGTCTTTGGACCGTGCGGTGTATGTGTCAGATCGGCGTGGTATCATCCGAAAGCAATGTCGACCTGCGACTATTGGATGAGCGGTCGCTTTTCCGAACGCTGACTAAGCATGTCGAGCTCAACTTTAATGACCGCGTCATAAGGTTATCCCGAAGAAGATTGTCTTGGGCGTTAGTAAGCTTCGGCCGATCTGAAAATGGCGGGGTTTAAAGCGTGAGATCACGTAGAAATTTCGATCGATGGGCGTGTTATCTGAGAGTGAAGAGAGGAAAAATGGTGTCTTACTCAACGATGGAGGAAGCGGCGTTGAGTATGCTACCCACCATATGTCCGAGTTATAATAATGTCGCTTAAAGGAGAACCGTCATCGCCAGCCATTCGCGTCGTTGATATATTCCATGGGACTGTCCGAACTCTTTAAGCGGAGAAGATGCCGGTCATTGCCGCCATAGATTTATCAAGGATATGGCGTCGGTTTAAATCTTCCCGAAAAAAGTAGGGATACCGAGTTGTGAGTTTCATGCGAAGCGTGTATACAGGTTAATCCACCAGCGGCCTGAGGTGGATGGCAAAGGCTCTTGTGATCCCGTATTTGGACAAGCGTCACGGAAGAGCAGTGGCGAATGTATAGAAGCTACCGTGCTCCTTCATAGCTGTTCGCGGTTTTATCGAGGGACAATCGAACAATACATGTGATCAGCCGGTATTCACTTAAAACTAGATGGTTCCAACAGTGATCGATGATTTTCCACTATACCGCATCTGGGATAGTGGAGGCGTCTGGTGGGAGCCGCAAGGTGATACTTGACAGATTCATTTGGAAGGCGAGGGGAAGGGGGTTAGGAATGCAAGAAGAATTCGTAATGAAATGGATGAGAGATCCGCGTGAGCTGAGGAGGTGCCTGTCATGAAGAGGTCATGCGGGAGAGGAGGCTTAGGTGAATAGAACGAACAAAACTATACTCATATACTTCACGTTGTATCAGTAACCGGCACCGTCATTTTCCTTTTGTTTATTTGAAGATTATGTAACGCCTCATATAGTGGTTGATGTATTAGTTCAAGCGATTTGATGCTACGGTGTTGCTTAGTAAGATGTTTTATACTACATTTATGTTTTTTAAAAAATGTGTTTGTTGGCGGGGAATTTTAATAATGTTATAGGGAGGTTCTTGTGTTTATAGGAATGTTTGCGGAAATGTACCAATCAATATTTGGCATTTCGAGATTACAATTGGTGTTAAAGTTTTCTATTTCACTTTTTCCAATTTCTAATCATGGATTTAGTATTTTATGAATACTCACATTTGGTGTTGTGTTATTCCATGGGAAAATTTGTGTATTTATAGAAAATTTAAATCTCTTTTTTATAGGGGAGGTAGTTATGGCCCGGTGATCCACCCTGATGATCGGATGTGCACCGGTCGACAATGCGACATTATTTTGTGGGGAATTACCAGGCGCTCCATTCCATGTATATCAGGCGTTCACCAGCTCGTTGTCCGTCGTATTTGTGGACCTGATACTGGGACCCTGGAACTACGGCAGGTGCTCCACCACGTATGTAAGCTTGAAACAAAATTTGGTACCTATCTTTGGTATCGAAGCGGTTGGATCGCGCTTTGATCACGCTTTGAGTGGAGAGATGGCGCCAGAGACATACCTTCCATCTTCCGTCGGTGAGGCTACTTTGTGACCTTCTGGGATGTCGAGGTTATATGAGGGTCTTATGGCCGATTCACGGAGTGGATGTAAGCGCCTACCCAGTGAAGAGCGAGTGGGCGGCATTTATCTTAGATCTTGAGGAAGGTTTTCCCGAGCCTGCTGACTTTTGGCCGAGGGCGAGAGTTGAAGTAGTTTGTCGTGGGGGAGGTGTTGGATAGGGGCACTTTGCGGTAGGCCACTGGATGAGACTTTCAGGCGGCGAAAGCTCGCTGCGTCTACATTTTGTTACTGGTGACGCACTTTATTCTCGGATAAATCAGGGAATAAACTTTCTGATGGCTTCCACTTCTTCGAGATCCCAGAATAGTTGGGGAATTACGGTTCCGAGTCCGCGTCACCAGCATTCCTATCTGCGGTCTCTGCCAGCGACGAGGGGATATTGGATATGCGGACGTGACCGCACTACAGTGCGATTGCACAGCGGTGTAGCTAGGATCTTTTCGTCTTGATGCATTTAGGCCAGATTTTTTCTTACGAACTCGATATGAATGGGAATATAGACCATTTTTTACTCGATACGGCAAATGCCCACCTTCGCTATACCGACCGGAGTTCGCCACTGACTATCCCGCCTCCACGGCCACTACTGGCTGGAAGTACCACAGCTTTTCATCTTGAGCGTTGCCGAAATGAAATATAACGGCTTGTACCCATTACTACGTTTGTTCTGGTGTGGGATGTTGGCTGATTTACCACCAGTTGTTATTGCGACATGTCTTACTGACTCTTAGAGCGGGATTGGTAACTTACGGCTTACGTCCGATGAGGTACATGTTGCACTATTGATGCATACCCTATAATCATGTACAAATTTTGTTTTCTGACCAATTCGTTTTTCTAAAACATGTTGATATGACATTTGTTCCGTACATCGCAATGTTTTGAGTTCGATGCAGCTCGCTGCCCCGTATCTGGAGGACATTAGCATCCCTGGAGTCTTCGCGTGACATTTGAGTCTGTCGATTACGCTCATCGTGTTGGGGTTGTGAAGGTTGCATCGGCCGAGTTATCTGACCGATTCGGTTGCATCGAAGTGCCCTTATCGACTTGCGAACATGCGTTACAATTAGTCGCCGTGGTAGGAAGAATCGGGATGGGGCATGGCACATGTGCTTATTGAGTTTGGACAACATTCTTTGGTAGCGGATGGACCGGAGTTGATGATACCGTGCATTATCCTCCATCCGATGACTATTTCAGGTGGTATCGTCAGCGGACAGTTCTGTATGTTTCAGATCCGAGCCGGCATCCTCCGATTCCCGAGGGGTTTCAGGGCGATAGTGCGGTCGTAGTACCGTGTAAGTTTCGCAGCTCAATAATAATGCAAACTAAGTGTCTCGTACGTGTATTACCACTCTGGTGTACAAATGACCGCGCACACACATTTCTTATAATGCCAAACTCTTAATAGGTTGATGTTGTGTAGCATTCATTACATTAGCATTGATTAGAGCCGAGGCGGTATCACGAGGAAGCGGGACGGCATCATCTCCGTGCCATCAGGGAGTTTGTAGATGAGAGCTTACATGTTGGCAGCGGCGACGACGACTTGATTCGCCTCCACACGCTTACCTCATGACATTCCATTTCATGTTGACCATAGTCGTGTTGAGCGGGCACATAAATGTAGGTGGAGCAACCACGGTGGTGGTGCGGCGTCGTAGGTGCGATCCGAGCATATCTCCCAATGCCGGGCGGATTACAGTGCTGCGTGATGACGGTGGCTTGTGGTGAATCAGCCGTCCGCACAGCCTCCCGATCATTGCGGGCATGAGGGAGGGAATACAACGTCCAGGTCATGTGGCGTTTCAGCGAGTTACACCTATGGTTGAGATGTTGGAACTTAGGTCAGCGAATGAGGTCCGGGCAGTGGTCGTGGACTTCGGTGAGGCATTACATGATCAAGAGGCACATGGTAAAGTCCACTACTGACTTTAGAATTACTCCAGATTGGACATATGTCGCCGCGTAGAGGAGCTAGGGGCCAGCGTGGGCGTCGAGGGATAACGGTGGACATCTTGGAGGACATTGAACCTTGTATTGAATCATTAGTTTTTTTTTTTCCCTCGTGACTTCAATTGGCTACTGTATACATAAACTTTTCGTTTACAAGCCCCATGCGTTAGTCGACAAGCGAATGCTAACTGCTTTTGTCGTGGCTCATAATGTCGTCAGATCTCCAACTTCCTCAACACTAAACTCAAATCGCCGAAGGTCCACGAGGACCAACTTCGATAGCCACCGTAACAAAATCTACTGCAACATCCCATTAAAACTTGGGTTGTCCTAAGTACAATTGATTCCGCGCTAAATTGACAAAATAATTGTTAACAAAACCTCACATTCACCAAATCTTTACACAATAAATAACTAAGCATATCATTACCAAAGGCGATCCGCGAAGGGTCGACCCTTACAGGATGACCGAAGGTCTTAGGAATCTTTAAGAGTAGGCGAATAATTTCCGCGATATGATTGGAGAAGTGAGTCTTGAAGCTTCTGATATTGTTGTCGTTAGTAATGAGGGTTGGTTTTAGAGTTTAGGAAATAGGATTTACGGTTTAGGTTTTAGTCTTTGAGTTGAGGGTTTAGGGTTTTGGAGCACTCAAGGTTCAGGTTTATGGTTTTGATTTCATGTTCGAGTTTTGGGTTTTTCTTTAGAACGGGGGCAGTTTGGGGTTTCACAGTTTTAGGGTTAGGAGTAGAGGGTTTATGGTTTTGGGTTGCCATCAAGGTCATAAAGTTTGAAGGTTTACGATTCACAGTTCATAATCTTTAGGGTCTACGATGCTCAACTTTTTTCATGCGGTTTCTGGTTGGTCAAATAGGGATTAAGCATGCGGGGTGGTAAGTAGTACATAAGTGTTGGAATGGAGCAGACATTCTATTGTAATAGTGTCAAATTGCCTAAACATAGTAATTGAAGTAAGAAAACTTTGAACATGATTTCTCCCTTTATGCTTTACACATCAGGCTTTTGTAATTTTGGTCTTCTTGTGTCTTCTTGCATAGGTGTATTCAGTTTAAATTTTCAATTTTTTCTTGTTATTGTCGCCATACCATTTAGGCGCGTTACACGGCGTGATATGGGGACCGGACGGCATATATTGAAGACCATTTAGGCGTGCCCAACCCCAGAGGGACATCGTATCGAGACTATCAAGGATTTTAGTTGCGCGATTCCACATGCGGTAATAATGGGGCTGGATTAGTTAGTGCCGGTGACAAGCCCAGGCATGCGAGGGCATGGAATTTTAGATCAATCGAGCGTTACTTGTTGGCGTGCCATGCCAAATCGTCCGCGTTTATCGTCCCTGGTTGTAAAACTTGGTCGAGCTAAGTGCTACCTAAGATGCCACGCCTAACAGATCGGATCAAAAAAAGCAAAACAAATTTCCTTCCACTTTCCAACTCTCAGGTTGTGTTTATATTTAAAAAAAAAACCAAACCCCTAAACCACAATTTCTTTCATTTTCTTTCCTTTCTTTCTTTCTTTCTTTCTTTCTTCCTTCATTTCTTTTCCTCAAAATTTACTTAGAAAAAATAGCCAGCGTGGGATGTTTACTACTGCCACGTTACTGACCATTAAGATTATTGGATTTCTGTCCAATACCTTATTCACTAAATTTATTTAGATGGTAAATATCGGTAATTTTTTTTTTTAGTTCAATGTACCATTCCACGAAACTCAGATTTTAAATTATTTTTCCACGCGAACTAAAACTCTTGTGTATGGATTGCTATTTCCTTAATCGCGTTGTGAAAAAAAATAATTTATAGAAATCCCGTTAGCTAAATCACTTGAGAGAGAATTTTTAAAAATACAAATTTTTTGTAGCGCAATTCATGAATGCAAGTGACATAAAACTCGCATTCACAATATGCGAGTTATTCAGAAAATGCTAATATTTTTTTAGATATTGACCTCGCATTCCTGGGATCTCGAGTTATCGCAGTTCATTATATTTTTAATTTTTTTCATATCTACAAATCTCATTCGTCAAATGCGAGTTTCCACAATTTTTATTTTTTTTAAAACGTTGAACTCGCACTTCTTAAATGCGAGTTATATGAAACTTCAATTTAAAAATCTGAAGTTCAGGCGATTTTATTTTTTTAAAAGCGTTGAACTTCGCATTTCTTAAATCAGGTTATATTAAACTCGCATTTAAAAATCAGTTCGACTATTTTATTTTTTTTTAAAGCGTTGAACTTCGCATTTGTTAAATGCGATTATATGAAACTTGCATTTACAGAATCAGTTCCGACTATTTTTATTTTTTTAAAAACGTCGAACTGCGTTATTATCTTGGTATATGAAACTTCGCATTTACAATCGAGTTTTGACAATTTTTTTTTTAAACGTCTAACTCGCATTCCTTAAATGTGAGTTATATGAAACTCGCATTTAACGAATCACGGTTTCGATTAATTTTTTTAAAGCGTGAACTTCGCATTTGTGAAATGCGAGTTCACGAAGTTCAACTCACATTTCTGCACAAATCACGAGAAACTCACTGTCGAACCCTACACCCAAATCACCATATTTGCAGAAAAAATTTAAAAATCATAATAAATTTAGAAATTACTCTATGAAACTAGTGCATGTTGGATCACCGGTAAAGGTTTTAATATCATTTGCAGTTGACATCGCGGACGGTTCTATCAGCTAAACCGACAATAATGGTGCAATCCATGTTTGTGGATTTCTTCTTCTTGAACATAAACGTCAGCGTCACCTTTCCACTCAATTTGGATTGAGCATTCAACTTCAGGACTCCAGAGTTGAGATCATTTCCGAGTTGTGGGTTACTGGTCAGATTGTTCGCTGAGAGGTCCCCGGCAAGACTTAAGTTCTTGCTTGATAGCCATCCTGCTTTGCTATTAGGAATCATGGCTTCCCCAATGGGTGTGCCATTGTAGAAGAAGTATATTGTGCTGTTTTGGAAATTGTAAGTTCCAAAATTGTTGTTTTTCACGCCAACCTCAGCGTTCATCCTCAAATTAAACGAAGCATTTGTAGCTGTGCCCACGTCAAAAGTCTCGAAAGTTGCTGAATGTACTCGAAATTTAGGGGTTTTTATCTTCATCACGGTTAGAGAAAACGGCACTATGATACCAGTTTGAAACACAACGAAGGCAGCAAAATAAGCGAGATACTTGATACGCTTCTTGTGACGAATTTCATCTGATTCTCTTGAAGCTAACTCTTCGTCACGCTTGAAATTACAAGCTGCATCATGGTTGTAATCTTGAGACAATGGATAAACTTGCTGAACATTGCTTCTGTCAGCCATTTCAACAATATAGGAAGAAAGAACGGAGCAGAAATGCAGGTTTATTTTTCTTGGGCTCAAATTGCTTAAGATGTTGGTTTTGTTGTGGACATTTCAGTTTAATCCTCTTGTGTATATATATGCATAGACCAATATCTAGGCTAACATTTAATAGTAGGAAACCTGGTTGGAATGGGTCGTAAAGTTCCAACCAAGCTGGAATGGGTCGTAAGCTTCCAACTACATGTTACTGTAAGTCATCAGGTGCCATCTTATTTCCGTTTTTTGAACACTGGGTAAAACTAGGGACAAGCTGCTGGTACAGTTGTGTTGTGTGCTGCTATATATATTTAAATTTTTTATGTACAATTATATTATAATATTATATTATATATGTATGAATTATTTTATTCATTTATATTCCCTAAAACTGGATTTGCTCCCCTCTATTCATTTACATGCGTTTAATCTGTTCTCAAAAAAGGCCTGTCTGTACAACCAGTGAATGTTACACTACCTTTGACTTCCGGTGCTTTTGGGTCACCTTTGGGTGACTACCTAAATCTAAAACTACTACTAATCTTCCAATACAAAATTTGATCTTTCCAAGCTTTGAAATTCGGGTAATTGACATTTTCCGATAGGCATTTGATACACTTTTCCTCGATTAAGATTTAGAAATGGGCCTCACAAGTTCCATTTCGCACAATTTGAGTGTATATTAACAATGTGTCCTTAAATTACACCAAATTACCTTCAACTTATACGAAATGATAATAATCAACTTATACAAAATTTACCTAATTTATACCAAACGATAATAATCAATAAACATCAAACTGCACCTGATTTACATCAAACTGTATCTGTTTATACCAAAATTCTACTAATTTGCACCAGAGGTCAAATTGTGCAAAATTGTACAAAACACAAAGTGTGAGGACCCAAATCCTTGAGATTCTAAATTCTTTTCTTTAAAAATATAGGGCAAAAATTCCCAATGGCCCTTGAACTTTTAGCAAGGCAAAGTTTTAGTCCTTCAACAATCATTTGAAAACTTTCACCCCTCCATCTATTAAAAGTACAAATTGTTGGCCCTTCTATCAATTTCAACAGTTATGAGTAATGTTGAATACTCTATAAACAAATAGCAAGGGCATTCTAGTCTGCAAAGGAGTATTTATCAAGTAAAAAACATATATTATCCTATCACTTAAAGCACAAGATCCCATGAGGAAAAAAGGATCTAATAATGATATTCAACCTCTTCCATCAAATAGATTACAAGAAAGAGCTCTCTACTTAGCCAGCGCACAATTTTTCATCATCAAAAAGTCCAAACTACAACAATTAGCAAATCAAAATAGAGAAAAAAGGAAAAAGAAAAATTTTGATGAATGATGCTTTGCCTTCAAAAGCAACAGTCACAATCATATGGGTACAGACTACAGAGTACCTTGGGCATCGGCCTTCTCAATCCTCAAATCCTTGTCAGTATATAATAGTTAGACCATTACTGGTCTTCTTCCTCCGCCCCCGCACAGCTCCTCCTACTGACTGGGGATGGGTCACTCCTATTTTCCTTGCGGGAACCATTCTTGTTTGTATTCCTTTTATTAGTATTATTCTTCTTCATCATCGTTTTATCATGATCCAAATCTTTAGTTGGCTTCTTGGGAGTGGGCTTTTGATTTCTGTTTTCTTGATTTGCTTCTTCTTCTTTGAAATGAAAATCTCATCAACTCCAAGAAAGAACTATTAGCGGAAAAAACCTCTTGCTTAGACTAGAACGCTCCTACTATTTCTTTATGCATCACACGCAATGATGTTTTCCGTCACTCATAACTGCTAAAATTGATAGAAGGGTCAATAATTTACAATTTTGATAAATCGAGGGTTAAAAGTTTTCTTATAATTATTGGAGGGCTAAAAATTTACGTGACTAAATGTTCGAGGGTCATTGGAACTTTTTGCCCAAAAATATATAGTTTGACTCTTACGAGTTTACAAACGCAAAATAATTAAACCCCTGACCGTTTTCAAATGTGACTACAGACTTAGGTTATTTTTTCTGAAGACCAGCTAATCCTTCTTTAAAATGATTCTTTTTCCGCTTAAGTGTGACTATTGGACTCGATATTTTATTGTGCAACGACTAATGAGCCGGTTCTCTCAAGGATTGAGAAAGTCAATATTTGTTGACATATTCCGTCAAGCCACCTTACCTTGAAGAAGCCCAGAACCTCTAGTCAAAGATTCATTAAAGTGTACACATCACCTGATGCTATCATTGACCGGAAATTCACTGGACTCAGTTTAGTGGCAGTTTAGCATAAATGAGCAAATGAGACTAAGCAAGTGTACATAAGTTGTTCAACACCACTATTGAGATAATCAAAGGGTTTTTCTATTGGATATCAATGTAGCAACAGGCACTTATTAACATATCTAAATCATATCTAATCTATTATATGAATGCATATACTAACAATTATTATTCTCCTTTATATTTATTAATTTTCCTTAAAAAACTTTACTGTTCTAAAAATTTAATATTTGAACTACATTTTAATGAGTACTCATTAAATATTCATTAGACAGATTCATAATCAAATTATACGTATATCCTGGATACTAGTTGCGTTTATTAGTTTATTATTTTTAGTGTACACCTTTAACTTTTAATCATGAGATAAACTTCCCACAATATTGTACAGGCCCCTACATATTAAGGCTATTACGAGTGTGACTGTGCTAAATATAAGAATTCGTTACCTAAGGTCCACCGTCTTCAATGCTCCCGGGTTTGGAGGCAAGTGCTCTTTCCAAATTTAGGAAATTTTTGTTAATTGGCCTCTGATTAAAGATCCATCTCTAATGTTAATCCTAGAAGGATGCAAGACAGGTTTATCTGATATTGATTATGTGGTTGATTAAGGAAATAAAATTAACCAATACTTGTTTAATTATGATCAACAGTAAATTGATATATAAGTGGTGTATGTCGTTGGATGAAATTAACTTAAAAGAAAAGTCTGACCAAATGGTACCTATATACACCATCATAAGGATTAGATAAAGTTTCAAGAGGGGAAAGAATCAGCTAAGAGAAAGAATAAAGAAATAAAAGGATTTTGTCATTTTGATCTGGACAGGATCTAGGATAGCCCATTTCCAGTAAAATGTGGATTCCACATTTGGATCCAAAAACAATAATGTTAACCATGTCACAAAACGTGCCACCTTACGAAGAGCCACATAATTGTGAGATAGTCTGCCAGGATAAACAGACTTTCCGGTCCTACTATTTAGCATATAGAAATCTTGATAGAGAAGGATAAAAAGTAACACGTATAATGTTAAGCGATAGGAAAATTCAAGAAATTAACCATCTCTTTACACGACGCAAACTTGTAAGTTTGTTAAACTATTAAACCCCACGCACCACTATTTTCAGCTGAAAGTCCAATAGCTTGGCTTCTCAGCATTACATCTAGAATTCCTGCACAAAATTTGGTGTATGTTCTAATTAATCATGTCATTGCTGGAATGAGATAACTTTTTTAGTGGATAAACCCCATAGCCATCCAGCCTCCCCCAAGCCCTTGTGTAAAATACGACAATATTCTATATTCATGACCTGTCTCATACAAGAAAAAGAAACAAGCATATGTTGTTGATGGTGATAAAGGAAAAACACGTACAACAACTCTTTATTGTAAAGTATTATTCCCTATAGGATCAAGTACTGCTGTAAGAAATCTATCAGAGAAAAAAATGATAAAAGGGATAGGTGATTGCAGTCCAAAACTAAATTTTAGAGCAACTAAAAGAATGTTCCTTTTGCCAGTGAATGCCGGAGTAGGAGAAAAAAATCAGGCAGTAGTTTCCACAATTGATTCAGTTGGTGCCAAGTATGTTTGCTTCTTTCTTTTTATTTGCTCTGAGTTAGAGAATAATAATTGATAGGGTATACAATTTACTTTTCGTCTACTGTTCAAAGAGATCCTCAAAGCCTTTTTTTTTTTTTTTTTGGTAGGCTCCTTGAACTTGCTATTTCAATTTCAGGGGTAGCTCCTCTTCAAAGCCTTTAAGTTGTACCGCATTCTCACTTTGCACTATAAATTTGAATTTTGAACATACTACTCTCGAATGTATCGGTATTAAGTCCAATCCTCAACACTGTAACTACAACTAATGCAAGGAATGCGCAAACAATGCATCAATATAGCTATTACACAAGTAAAAAGTAGAACAATAGACTGATAGAGTAGAGGAACTTTCCCTCCTCCTGTCAATTCCAATTTCGATCTTACGGTAAAATAAAATTGCCCAACCAAGAAAAACAGCCAAAAATGAGAAATTAAAATATCCAGAAAATGAGAAAATTAAAAAATCTTGGGCTTCAACTGGAACCTTTCCAGGAACAACAAAAAAGAAAAAAAAAGGAATCTTTCCTGCATGAACAAATCCAAACCTCAACCTGGAAGACGATTCTGGAGACGCAGCAAATATTCCTTTAATAAAGTGAATTAGGCTTTGTATTTGGATGATTAGCGCCAGTAATTCCAAAATGATGCTTAGTTTTGGAGTATTTTTGCTTGCCATAGCAGCCTGCAGATTCCAAATTTTTCCAATTGATTGACCCCAAACTATGCCTTAGATGTAGTGAAATTGTTTGCTGAATTCCATGGGTAAAAATGACGACGAAACAACTAAATTACGATTGAACAATAAGAGCTTCCAGTTGAAGAACTACAATGTGCTGCTGGTGTTAATTATTTATTACGTATTAATTTTTGGTTGTTTATTGTGGAAAAGGCAAGAAATGAACGGTATGGAGATATCTGAGTAATGAAGAATGCAGACTTCCTTACTTCAATTAGTTTTTTTTTTCCCCCTTACAATATTGTGAACAATTAGACTCAAATAGTGTATTCAATATTGAAGTATGATGCAAAATGAGAGTTAGATACAAGTTGGGAGAAAGCAAAGTGCAAGTATTCCTATTGTTGGAATGCAATTACATCCGCGCATTATGTGTACTTCTTACATTCATTAGTTTTACTTATGATGTTAACGACTGGAGTCAAACGGACTGGAGAGTTTACAGTATAATTATGTTCAAAATTGAAATTTAGGTTGCAAAATGAGAACTGGTTACATGTTAATGGGTGTAAAAAGTGTAATTAATCCTTTAATGTACTAGTTGGACTAAAGGTTTTACTTTTCTCCTTATAACAATTCAACTGCATTTTTATACCCAAACATGTCTGAGTCAGGCAGGATCTGGGGAAGGTGAAGGCGCAATGTTTTCAGGTAGGGGCTTATCGCACTCCTCTAGAAGGGAACAGGGAACATTAAATGGCGCCATCTTAGGAGTCTGAGAAGAAAAATATAACCCAAAAAATACCAAAGGAGAAAGGCCAATTCTTTCATGCACTTTGTAATTAACTAACGGACTATGCTATAGTAACGCGAGTTATGGTAATGCTAGAGAGATAACCTATAATAGCAAGTTTTTATCACCTTTAGTGACAAATTCGATTTTTAGTGACTTTTCTAATATTGCAATGGTAAGTTTACAAAGAAATTTAGTAAGTATATCTCTTAAAACAGTAAGTTATAGTCATCAATGAAAATTTACGTTTTTAATAAACAAACTTACTTACTTTTTAATAAAATTTATCTTTTCTTGAATTCAACTTATTAGTAAGTTTACTAAGAAATTTAATAAATATATCTCTTAAAACAGTAAGTTATAATCATCAATGAAAAATTACTTTTTCAACAAATAAATTTACTTACTTTTTAATAAAATTTACCTTTTTTTGAATTCAACTTACTAGTAAGTTTACTAAGAAATTTAATAAGTATATCTCTTAAAACAAGTAAGTTATAGTCATTAATGAAAATTTACTTTTTCAACAAATAAATTTACTTACTTTTTAGTAAAATTTACCTTTTTTTAAATTCAACTTACTAGCAAGTTTATTAAGAAATTTAGTAAGTGTATCTCATAAAGCAGTAAACTGCAACCATTAATGAAAATTTACGTTTTCAATAAACAAATTTACTTATTCTTTAGGAATAATATCAGATACCTCCCATGAGGTTTCTCTTAATATCACCTGGCACCCCTGTGGTTTTAAAATTATCACTCACCTCCCCTAGTAATTGTAAAATGACCATATTAACCTTGACTTGGTACATAATTCACATATCAAATAAATGGATGTCAAAAAATTAAAGAAAAGAATCAAAAGTCACTTTCTTCTATATTTTCTTTATCCAACATTCTCTTTTACTCTTTTTTTTTGGATGGTACCACTTTTTTATTTATAAATTGTAATAAATTAAATTTTATTATTTTCTAATTGTGATAATGTGGTATGAATGTATCATTTTTATTTATTTTGAGTTGACTTTTATAATCAATTAGTACAACTTAAAGACTTGGGTCACGAGTTGTGAAGATGTTAGGAAAAAAAAAGACTCAAAAGTTAGTTTAAGTATATATAGTTGAATTGATACTAGTATATTTCTTTAAAAATATCTTTTTTATTTTTCAAATTTATATTTTTATGGATTATTGATTTGTGATATGGTGGTATAAGTAGAAATTATTTTTTAAGTGGTTTTTTTTTTTTGAAGCAAACAAAGTGGTTTAAGAGTATTTTTATTTAGCAAAATGAGCAAAAGGATAGTTTGGGGTTTTTATAAATTTTTTTACACAGATAACAAAAATAAGGGAGGTAAGTGATATTTTCAAAACCTTAGGGGTGCCAGGTGATATTAAGAGAAACCTCAGGGGAGGTTTCTGATATTATCCCTATTCTTTAATAAAATTTACCTTTTTTTAAATTCAACTTACTAATTAGTTTACTAAGAAATTTAGTAAGTATATCTCATAAAGCAGTAAGCTACAACCATTAATGAAAATTTACATTTTCAACAAACAAATTTACTTATTTTTTAATAAAATTTACCATTTTTTGAAATCAACGGACTAGTTAATATACTATGTTAAAAGGTAAATTTTGTCTATTTCTTAAATTCTTGATCATTTGGGACTCCTACTGTAAGTACCGATCCCAACGTCAATATATCCATCTCGAATGGCAAATTACTAATTATTAAGTTCAGACTAAAATACAATTGCCCCCTTAACCTATTTGTATGATTGATTGACCACTCTAAAGTGGAATTGATTCATGATCTCCTAATGGGCTGCGATTGAGATAATTCCCTCAAAGATATTAAAAAAATTTTGTACTATTATCAATTGCTTTCGGTACTTGAAGATGGAGATTGGGGTATGCGTACAATTTGAAATAAAATCTGAAATTTGTTGACTATTTACATTAATTTGATGATTATGGTTTGAAAATCGACATAGTGCATGCGTTTCTGTAAACATTGCATAAAACTTGTGCCGTATGTATAATTTTCACTAGAGATTTCTGAAAGTTACGCAACTTAATATATAGATGAATTTACTATAATTTTCAAAGATTATGCTACATTAATATAATTTCAACTTTTATACGTATGATCTTGATAATCAATTTATTAAAATTTTATCATTTTATTGTATTCATATGGATTAACTTATAGAAATTGTGATGAATAGACAACTGCCATTATATATATAACTCGGCTTGGGATGATTTATTATTATTGTAAACCAAACTTTCAATCTTTTCAAAAATTAAAAAATAATTCAAAATTTATAATCAGATAAATTTTATTACACATTTTATAAGGTCATGTGAATAGCAATTTTTTTATAGTATTCTTGGCATTATTTCAATTAAATTTCCTAATGCTAGTTTCATATAATTTTTTAAAGTAAGTTAGTAAATTTATCCCACAAAGTAGTAAATTTGGATCACCAGTCAAATTTACCATGTTATCATAAAATTTACTATGATTCTATAGAAATTTATTAGTAGTTGAATTAAACTTATTCTCTAAAAACTAACTTTGGGATATAAAGTTCTAATTCATTTATTCCAAGAAAAAAATAACTTTCATATATATTTTTGATTTAATATTTTAGACATAAAAGTTACTAATTTATTAAGTGAAATTTCAATCATTAATAAAAAATTTTAGCACTATTTCAAGTAAACTTCCTAATAGTAGTTTCATATAAGTTTTTAAAGTAAAATCATAAATTTTTACCACAAACTAGTAAGTTTTGATCAGTGATCAAATTTACTATGTTATTGTATAATTTACTATTAAACTAAACTTACTCTTATAAGTTTTTAAAGTAAAATAGTAAATTAATACCACAAACAAGTAAATTTTGATCATTAATCAAATTTACTATGTTATCATAAAATTTACTAATATTGTATAAAAATTTACTATTACTTCAACTAAACTTACTCTTTAAAAGTAAGTTTGAGATGTAAAATATTTATTTTCAAAAAAAGATCATTTTCATATTATTTTTTATTTACCTTTTGAGATATAAAAGTTACTAATTTATTAAGTTAAATTACTCTTTTACATGCAAAACTTACTACTCTTAAAAAGTAAGTTTAAGATGTAAAATAGTAATTTATTTTAAAAAAATGTAAGTTTCATATAATTTTTACGATTTACCTTTTGAGACATAAAAGTAACTAATTTATTGATTTAACTTACTATTTTAGATGCAAAACTGACTTATCTTTAAAAGTAAGTTTGAGATATAAAATAGTAATTTATTTTCAAGAAAAGGTAAGTTTCATCCGATTTACTTTTGAGACATAAAAGTTACTGATTTATTCAACTAACTTACTCTTTTAGATGCAAAACTTACTTCTCATTAAAAGTAAGTTTGAGATTTAAAATAGTAATTTATTTTCAAGAAAAGATAAGTTTCATATTATTTTTAATTTACCTTTTGAGACATAAAAGTTACTAATTTATTAAATTAACTTACTCTTTTTAATGCAAAACTTACTTCCAAATTTTTAGGCTATTTTTTAGGCATTATCTTATCTAAATGACTGGCCTTCCAAATTTTTAGGCTAATTTTTAGACATTATCTTATCTAAATGACCGGTTTAACAGGTAACCAAATGGTCACTAAAAGCGTTTTTACCTGTAATATCGGGTAAACTTTGTTTCGTTACTATAACTATCGTTACTTGAGTATTTTCCTTAACTATAATAGTTAATTGAGAAAATTGTAGTTTTGGTCCCCAATCTATTGGAAGTGCGCGAATTTGGTCCCCAATCTTTGTTTCGAAGTTAATTTGGTCCCCAATCTATCGAAATTTGCTCGAAAGTGGGCAATTGACGTAACGCATCCAATTTCTAACGGAAAAGATCACGCGCATCCGTGATACCTTTAAAATTATTTCTTAAGCAAGCAGAAAATGTAACATATCGAACTGATATTGGTCTGTTTCACAAAGAAAGGAGAGAGAACGAAAAGTGTTTTCACTTTATTCCAAAAAAACCCTAATACATAAAGAAGGAGCAATTCGTGAAGATATTGGGCGTATGGAAGATCTTGAGGCGATTGTTGGAGGTAAAGGAATAGCGAAGAAGAAATGGCAGTTAGGCCTAAGGAATTGAACGGGGCAACACCTCCAAACTACGGTACGATTTCTTAAATCAGTTTCAACTAATTAGTGATGGTAGAATGCAATATGTTGTGGGAAAAATGATATCTTGTGCAATATCTTGTATTTTTGTGCTGCATATCCATAAAAGTTGTCGGCACCGTGATGGACAGGAATCGTAAATTATTTTTTTCAATTTTCCTGTGGTCCCCTATGTCATTGTTCGATGGGTTTTCATGTCATTTTCAGTGGGTTTTCATGTCGGATAGGTGTGGGCAAAATATGGAACATATGAGGGTGGTTGGGGAATTTGTTGTCTTAACTTAGATTAACAACCATGACAGCACTTTTGGAAAATTTTATTTAAAATTAGTGTCAATTGACTGCGATTTTTTTATGCAATATAATTATATTTTAAATTTCTGATGTATAACAATTTGTATTGTTTTGTGTGTTTTGTTTATGTTAAACTTCAGACTATGACAGCACTGAAATAACGATGAAGTGTCATTTATGGGGCAAGTGCGTAAATGAACCTGATGTTCATTATCAGGGGGGAGAAATAAGAGTCTTTGATAATGTAGAGGTTGAAGGGATTAGTTTGTTTGAAATGGATAGGATGCTAGAGAGAGAAGTAGGGGCATTTGGTGAGAAAAAATACTTTATTCTGATAGAAGAATATGGGTTTAGTGAAACTTCACCATGACAGAGAGCTCAATGCCTATTGTGTTGACAATTTTGAGTATGGTAGGATAGTTGACATCTACATAGAGGTTTCTTTTAGTGAATTGATAGACTCACAATGGGGGTTTGATCTAGATGATGATGACTTTCACTTAGAAGATGAAGATGATGAATCAGATGATGAATACACAGGGAGTTTGGGTTCGGATAGTGTGGAATTTTTAGAGAATGATTCTGATTACAATCAGAATTCTGATGATGATGACTATGACCAAAATGTTGATGAAAATTCTGAGTGGTTGGGGGTAGAAAATCAGAGAGATGAGCAGTTGAAAAGGGATGCTGGGAGGAAAAAATTGTTGGTTCGAAGAAAGGGTTCATTGGCTGATGAATCTGAATCTGATGTTGATAATTCAGATATTGATTTTGCACCAGATTCAGGTTCTGAATTAGGAAGTCCTGTAGGGTCTGATGGAGAGGAGGGTACAAGATCCCTTATGTTTAACCCCAAGGAAATGGCTAATCCCACTCTTCAACTCAAACAGATTTTTAGCAACTTTGCGGAGTTGAAAGAGGCCATTAGAACCTGGAATATTAAGAGAGGGAGACCATTCAAATTTAAAAAAAGTGATGCACTTAGAGTGAGAGCTATATGTCCTATAGATGGTTGTGACTGGTGCATATATGCTAGAAAAATGAAGGGAGATGGGAGATTAGAAATTAGAACCTTTCAAGAAAAGCATAAATGTGGTTTTTCATACCATAACAAAAGTGTGAAATCTGGTTGGATAGGTAAGAGATATGTTGAAGCATTTAGGCAAAATCCAAGGCTAGATTATATCAGTTTTAAAAATATGGTTATGAAGGAAAATAGATGTCATTTGAGTAGGGATCAACTGTATAGAGCTAAGAAAATTGCTAGTGCCCTGGCCACTGGAAATGAGGAGGACCAGTATAATAAATTGCCAAAATACATTAATGAAATCAAACGAAGTAATCCAGGCAGCACAGTGATTATGAAACTAGTTGATGACTATTGTGATGCAGCAACTGGGAGGGAAAAATTTCAGAGATTGTATATGTGCTATGCTGGGGTAAAACAAGGATTTTTAGCTGGTTGTAGGCCTTTGTTTGGGTTAAATGGGACTTTTTTAAAAGGTAAAGCAGGTGGAATCCTTTTGACAGCAGTGGGTGTAGATGCAAATAATGGATTGTTCCCTATTGCATATCTTTGCAGCAGAGGAGAAACTAAAGACTCTTGGATCTGGTTCCTTAGTCTATTGAAAGAGGATTTAAAGATTGAAAAAGATTATGAGTGGACAATCATGAGTGACAAACAGAAAGGGATCATTCAAGCTTGTGAGACTGTTTTTCCAAATGCCACCCATAGGTTCTGTGTGAAGCATTTACACAGCAATTGGAGTGCTGCTGGCTTTAAAGGAATAGCACTTAGGAAAGCTTTGTGGAGGGCTGCAAAAGCAACCACCATCCCTCAATTCATCCGAAGCATGGAACAAATAGCAGAACTTGATATTGATGCTGCTAAGTGGTTGGATGCTAAGAATCCAGCTGAATGGAGTAGATCCCATTTCAGCACATTTCCTAAATGTGACATGCTTTTGAATAACATCTGTGAGTCGTTCAACAGCAAAATTTTAGATGCTAGAGAGATGCCTATTGTGAGCATGATGGAATCCTTAAGGCATTTTGTAATGGGTAGAATGCAAGAAAACAGGGACAGAGCTAGGGGGAGGTGGAGTAAGTATAAGTTGTGTCCTAAAATCAGGAAAAGGATGGCCGCCAACATGAATCTTGCAACTCATTGTATTCCTTGCAAGTCCAATGAAGTGCATTATGAGGTTATGTGTCCATATGGTGAAACATATGCTGTTAACATAGAGGAAAGGGTCTGTTCATGCAGAAAATGGGACTTGACTGGTTTACCTTGCCTTCATGCAATTTCTGCACTTTGGACTACTGTCAAGGATCCTAGTGACTATGTTGATGAATGTTACACTGTTAGCACTTATCTCAAGTCCTATGACAATTGTATCTTACCTGTGAATGGAGAGCATGAGTGGGTGGATGTCAATGTTATCCCACCACTACCACCATCATATGGAAGAGCACCAGGCAGGCCTAAAAAACTGAGAAGGAAATCTGCTGATGAGGTGCAGCAAACGAAGGAGAGTAGGAAGAAAGTTAGAAGATTTGGTCAGATTTGCAAATGTGCATATTGTGGTGAAAGGGGGCATAACAAAAGGACCTGCAAGCATTTAAAGAGGGCAACTGTTGGCTCAAGTCAGAATTTTTAAGCTGACAAAGAAACTCAACAGTCTGGGATTGGAGATGGCCAATTTGAAACTCACTCTTCACACGAGATCCCACAAATGGATACTGAAATTAGTGTGAGTCATTTGCTCATAAATTATATCTTATGCTTATATTCTTATCTTATTAATGTCCATACTTTACTTGTCTAAATTTCAGGTTAGGAGCTCCAGGTCTAATGCGCAAAAAGCTGTCATGAAATCATCCAAGAGCAAAACTGTTTGTTCATTATTACTATTTTAACATTGTGGTTGTTTGTTGCTGTTTATGTTGTTTTTAAATTCTAACTAATTACTGTCATGCATATGGACTGGCTCTTTGTAGGGAAATAGTAGCAAAAAGAGGAGCAAGAGAGCAAGATCATCTCAGGCTACTAATGATGCTCTTGATGCTGCTATTATATCATCTGCTCCCACTACAACTACTACTCCAAACTTGAGGGAAATGTTTGGGTTTCCTGTGATGAATTTGCAATATAGCAGTCAGCCACATCCACATACCAGTCAGCCAAATGCGTATCACAGTGAATCATTTAGAATCCGAGATGTCCATATCCATCTTGGTCTCCAAAAGTGAAGTCAATTGTGGGGTCTGTTGTTTTGGTTGTTGTTTTGGTGAACTAAATTTCTATTTGTCATCAATGTATTTTGTAATGACTTGTGTCATGGATTGTGTATAAAGTTGGTGTAGGCCTTTTGATGTTGACGACTCATCTTATGGGATGTATTGTAAATGACTGTCATTGAACTCAAGTTGGTGTTAGACCTTTTGATATTGATGACTCCTTTTGTGGGATTGATGTACAACTTTTTTTTTGGGTTGAACTAAAGCCAATTGTAGGCCTTTTGACGTTGATGACACTTTTTGTAATGATCTATAAAAGGACTATGTGTGTTGTTCAAAAATTGTGTGGATGATTTGATTTCATGAATCCTTTTGATGAATGCTAATTGCCTACAAATATTCTGTTATTGCTTCCTATCAACTTATGAGTCACAAATCTCAAACCATTTTTTTTAGGCAATCCGCAACTGCACATGAGGGGAACTCTTTCTAATGCTTTTGGGAACCAACTAACCGTTTCATTAACATTAACATTCCATACCATAATTACATAACATACTGAATAAATAACTCATTCATCCACATCCCCTAAAGGAGCAAAATATTGTGAATGATTCTATAACATTGCCGCACATCTAATCCTACATTCAGCCAAGGAAAACACCAGCAACGATTTCATCAATTTTGTAGGCATGCTTCATGCTTTCTTCATTCCAGATTTTGCACGATTTCGTCATTCTGTGGCTTTGGCCCATTTTTGCTCTCCCCTGAGATCTAATATAACCAACTAAGCAGCAACAAAATTGACAACACAATTATTGCCATTTGCAATTTTCGCTTCTGTGATTGCAGGTTTTCAATCATAACATCCTTGTTCTTCATGCTTCTTAAAAGACCTGGGATTAGTGCGGTAGATCTCTCGCACATTATTGGGTCATGCCATTCAAAATAATTGCACCCCCTCCTACCTCTGCTTCCCTTCTCAATCACAAAAAAATAGAGACAATTAATTTCTGTTTCATCCTATTCATAATCTTAGAAATTGAGCAATAATCTGTACCTGCCTACCACCACAAGAGAAGAACCTTCTCCCTGGGTTGCAGTTTGTCCATGAAGTTTGCATTCTTGCTTGCTCACCGCAATTACAAAATTTTTCTAGGTTCATCGTTTCTTCCAACTAGATTAAGGAGCTTCGATGAAATCAAGAGAAATTCTTTGCCCTATTTTAAGAAACCCACCCCGAATCTGACAAAGGGAGAACAGATTTAGTGTTACCTAGCATAGATTTCTGCTTTGCCCTTGATTCTATGGATTCTTGCTTTTGAGATGTAGTAGGAAGCTCGGTAGGGAATCCAGCTTGAACAACGTACACATATGCTCTCTCTTTTTGGCCTTTGGTTCTGTTAAAAATATTGAAACTATGTGTTTAATAGTTTTAACCTACGTTTTTGCTGTTTCAGAAAAGGGAAGAAATAATTTTAAAGGTATCACGTGACTGCACGTGCGATCTTTTCCGTTAGAAATTGGATGCGTTCTGTCAATTGCCCACTTTCGAGCAAATTTCGATAGATTGGGGACCAAATTAACTTCGAAACAAAGATTGGGGACCAAATTCGCGCACGTCCAATAGATTGGGGACCAAAACTACAATTTTCTCATAGTTAATTGGTAGCTCTGGGTGTAAGTTGCTGATAATAAACTTCGAGTTCAAAACACCTCCCTAATTACAAAACACTTTTTTGCATCAAAACCAAATAGGACAAATATTTGACAACAAATGTAACACGAATTTGGTGACTATCATAATAAAAATTCAACAAACTTAGTCACGTACCAAAGCCAATATTAAACCTGGAAAATGTAAAAGCAATCAAGAACCCCAAAGAACAAAAATAAATAAATAAATACCCACATAAAAATAGACTATGGTAAACCATCCGTGTACATTCCAATATCATTTGCAGTCAATTTCTCGAACAGCTCTATCAGCCAAACCGATAGTAATGTTGCAATTTAGGTTTGTGGATTTCTTCTTCTTGAACATGAACATTAGCCTCACCTTTCCACTCAATTGGGATTGAGCATTCAACTTCAATACTCCAGAGTTGAGATCATTTCCGAGTTGTGAATTGCTAGGCAAATTGTTTGATAAGAGCACTGCCGACAGATTTTTTTGCTTCTTGGTTGATAGCCATCCAGCTTTCCCACTAGGAACAAAGGCCTCCCCAATTGGCATGCCATCATAGGAGAAGTTCATCTTGCTATCTTGGAACTTATACGTCCCAAAATTCTTGTTTTTCACACCAACCTCGACACTTGCGATAAAATTAAACGAAGGGTTTGTAGTTGTACGAACTTCAAAGTGATCGAAAGTTATTGATCTTACCTGAAATTTGGGAGTTCTTACCTTCATCACGGTTAGAGAAAACAGCACTGTGATGCCAGTTTGAAACACAACAAAGGCAACAAAATGTGCAAGGTATTTCATACGCTTTTTGCGACGAATCTCGTCCGATGCTATTGAATCCGACTCTTCGTCCCTCGTGACAGTGAGATTTGCATTGTAATTGCGACGAATCTCATCCTGCTCTCTGAAAGCCGACTCTTCATCACGCTTGACATTAAAATCTGTGTTGTAATTGTAACATTGAGACAATGGATAAACTTGTTGATCATCCCTTCTCTCAGCCATTTGAAGTACTGTATAGCAAGAAGTTCCTGACTAAGATTTCTTGTGTTTGAATTTGTCTTCAGATGAAAGTATTGTGCAGATCTAAGCTTCATACCCTGGTATGTATAGTGCATAGGCAAATAATTGTTTACAATAATCGCTACTAGGAAGTATTAGTTTTAATGGGTCGCAAAGTTGAATGCTTAAACAGCATAGAAGTGAAGTCCTCAGATGAGAACTCTTTTGGGGTTTTCACACTGACAACGTCAGATCAGCATTCTGGCGAGTGACCCAGTCTATATTGCTGCATGCATCAATTTTTTTTTTTTTTAATTTTTTTCCTAGCATAAGAGTAGTGAGGTTTAAGAAGTGGGGGAGGGAGGGAGAATTAGAACCCAGAAGTTTTATATCCTGGTACCTTAACCCCAACCGCATGCATAAAAGGTTTGTATAAAGATGCGGCTATAACCATTTTGAGGCAAAAAATTTCCTTTTCTTTTGAATTTTTTGTTAGTTATAGGAAAATATCAAAATCTATGATTACTACTAATTTATCAAAAAAAATGTGATTTATTCTAGTTTCTTAATTCTAATATGTGATTTAGTCTAGTTTCTTAATTCTAATATGTGATTTAGTCTGGTAACTCATTCTGAGATACAAAATTAGAACTACAATTGCATGAATGAAGCCTTTTAAGTTCTATTTTCTCACTAATACATTATTCGATTGTTGTTCTGGTGTACAAACTCGTGAAATTTGAACTCATGACCACTTAAACTCAACTATTTTTTTTAAGTAATAAAAATAAAACCCTCAACTGTTTTCATACGAAGACTAGTATTGCTTTCTCTAAAAATTGACTATTCGCACGAGTTTGACGATTGACCCGGTTTCCAGGTGTGTAATGGCTAACCAGTCAGCTTTCCTTCTATTTTTGTTTAATTGATAGAATGAGTCGGTTCTTTTTAGTACTCCCTCCGTCCCACTTTGTTAGGCTTAGTTTGTTTTTCACACAGATTAAGAAAAGTTAGGTAACATTGTTGAAATATTTATATCTTCCTAAAATACCCTTAATTAAATATAGTATGACTAATGCTTGCATTAAATGATAAAGAAAGACTAATGCTTGCATTAAATGATAAAGTAGGTAGTACTAAACAACAACTTCCATTAATTAAGGGCATTTTAGAGAAATTATAGGTTAACTATATTCTACAATTGGAAAGTGGACTACAATTTGGGACAAACCAAAAAGGAAAACAGGCCTAAAAAAGTGGGACGGAGGGAGTATTTATTTATTTCAGTAGAAGATACTTGGTGTAAGTGTTATATGCATCAACCTGTTTGACCGAATGAAAACATACCTGTGACTTAGGCTTATTAACCAGAACCTTAACACTAGTCAACATTATGCTTAGTTTTTTAATAAATTTGGGAATTTAATGAAAATCCAGATGTGCTTTCACGGTCATAGTGTATATAAGAAAGATAATAGAATTTAGAAAAATAGAAAACTGCTTTAGAAGAACAGAACAAATATGCAATTAGAGGTCGATTAAAATCACTTTTACCATAGATTAATTCTTGATGTCAAGGAATATTATGGTAAAATTCGTCAATTTTTGTTTGATTTCTGATTCGGAAAACAAAAACAAGGTTAGTTGGCAAAGCTAAGATTATAATATGGGAGCCAGTTGAGAATTAAACGTTTGGAAGGGCAAAGTGCAATACTTTGACACACTTTGAAGGGAAAAAGTATACATATATTGGCACATTGGATTACAATTTTTTTTTTTTGAGGGACAAGGGGAATAGTGCAATAGCTATACGAATTTTGGGGAGGAGATAAAATTATACATATATTTTGCATTTTATACTAACTAGATTGGTTGCTACAAAATTTCATCAATTTGGAGTTATAAAAAATCTTGTTTTATATTATTGAGGTACAAGCAACACATAGCTTAAAGAAATAAGATCAATAAGAAACATTTCCTATGTAAAAGAGGAAAAATATTATAAAGCAAGAAAAAATGTCCTCAAGCTATAAAGGAAAGAGTTTAATAAGAAAAACAGATTATGCTTTAAAAGAAGGTGTTCTACAAACATGAAATAAGGTGTTATGCAAAAAACAGATTGAGTTTTTGCTTTAAAATATGCTAAACACGGTGTTGTACAAACATGAAAATTTTACCCCTCTCCCTCCTTCCAGTTTTAATCACTAAAAAGAAGCATTGTGATAAGTAAAACCTTGAACTTCAGATCTATATCCAAGATTTAGACTTTTTTTATTTGGTTATATTTTTCTTTAGTATGAATAATTAAATATTTTCTCTCTCTTTTTTTTTGGAAGTCAATGCCATGCACATGTTATTTTTTCCTTAAATAAAATGGTAATAACATAACATCAACAATCCTTTTTTCTAAACATTTGAATTTATTTTACTCATTTTCCCAACTTTTGGCTAAGGGAGAATTACAGTTTTAGTCCCCAATCTATCACCCATGCGTGAAATTAGTCCCTAGTCTATTTCAACTTGTAAATTTGGTCCCCAATCTATCCAATTTTGCGTGAAAGTATGCAATTGACAGATTTCGTTTAATTTTCAACGAAAGCAATGGCGCGTGACTACACATGCCGTGAGTTAAAAACTCTATTTTGTTTTTTTAGTCGAATAAAACTTTAAAAAGGGCTTCAAAACTCACTTCACCCATATGGCCTCACCATCATACCAACGCCACTGCTACATCTCACGACTATTAAGAGGAAGATCAATATGATCAATACCTCGATTCAAGTTGGACATAGCTTTGTCTTTCTGGGCCAACATGAGTGGTAGATCAACTTCAACAGAAGAGAGTTTTACACCATAATTGGCAATAGAATGCGTGGCTTCATGGAACATGTTTGACGAATGAAGAAGTGCCTTGGAAGGATTACAACCAAGTTTAAACCAGGAGTCGGAAATGCAGACGTGGTTGCCAAAATCCACCACCACTCTAGGAGTTCTGAAATTGGGAAAAAAAGGAGCACCGGTCTAAATATCAGTTCCACCTATAATCATATCCCGCAATAATAATTTGTAAAATAATCAACATGGTGCGTCATTTGGAAAATAATGAAGGTAGCACTTCATCCAATATTGACGTCAAACTAGTTATGATTAGAAGTATCTTTGAACTTGAATAGGCTTTCTTTTTTATTCACTTTTTCAGCGGTTGAAAGAATTGCTTCGTTATGTGAAAATGGTGCAATATTTGTTCTCTTGCTCTTACATATGTACTTCTAATTTAATGTTTTGCTGAAAATTGATGGTTTGTGGCCGGTTTTGATTATTTTGATAAAAAATCTTAGTCGGTTTTCCTTTGAATGTCATAAGAAAGACTAATTTCGGTGTTGCTCTCTATATGTTTGATAAACTGTCCAAAATAGAATCTTAGGAAGAAGAGAATGAAATTGCTGAATGTGTACATGGATGAGGAGAACTCCGACAGTCCTAACCTATCTGGTCCGTGAGCAACTTTGGAGGTGAAGAGAGCCGGCATAGTTGGAGCTTGAGAAATTTTTCTTTGATTTTACTTCTTTTTTTTCATTTTTTTTTCTGTATTTTTGAGGATTTATTGTGTGTGATGTGTGTTTTGTGCAAGAGAGGTAGAGATGGCCAGCCCAATGTCGGCCAGAATTGACAGTACATGGTCGCTGATGAGTAGAAATACCACAGCAGCTCTTCTCCGGTTCATTTGGAGAAGATGACTAATTTGTTTGACATTGCAACATAAGTCCCCTATTTTTTTCCTCATTTTTTTTTAGCAACTTCAATTAGCAAAAAGAGAAAAAAAAAATACAATGATTTAACTTTTAAAACTTTTATGAGTTAAAATAAATAAAAAATGCTTTTAAAGTGTTGGCATGTGATGCACGTGCCATCATTCCGTTAAAAATTAAATGAAATCTGTTAATTGCCTATTTTCGCACAAAATTGATTAGATTGGGGACCAGATTTGCAAGTTGAAATAGATTGGGGATTAGTTTCGCCCATGGCTAATAGATTGGGGACCAAAACTATAATTTTCCCTTTGGCTAATAGTCAGAATAACTTCTCCTTTTGACTGCAAGTTAGAGAGGGCAAAGTGACGATAAAAGCTTTAAAGAAGGCAAAATGAGAAAAGTTCCATATTACTCTGGCAAAAAGTAATTAATTCTATTCTGTGGATTCTTATTCGTAGTCAAGCTAACATCTAAATTGGGAGGAGGGTTGGATTGTATGATGAAATGATAAAAACTGTAAATAGGAGGTTTTGGGTTCAAAACCTCTCACTTTATCCCCCAAAAAAAAAGGGCTAACAATCTGAAATTGTTCATCTACTTATATTAGCCAAAAGTAAATAAACAATTTGTGGGGGTTTATTAATTTCGTAGATATCTTTCAAGAAGACTAGTTCATGTCCAAGTATGGGTTTAGTCTTCAAAAACGTTTCTTCAAGTGGTATTGATAATACTAGTACCCTTACTGTCGTCCCACATTGTTGTCTTCCTTCGTTATGGATGTGGAATATTTGCCTTTCCCGTTTTTCTTCGTAGTAGTTTCATCTGCATACGTTTTATAACTGTGTCTGCTGTTGAAATTCACAAATTGTAGGACTAATTTGTGGCGGGGTTGTGAGTTCACAAAGCTTGTCATTTCCGGATGGGGATTCAATAGCCAATATTCAAGGAAAAAACGGCCATTAGGTCTGACAGGAATGTCGACATGAACGTCGTGTTTTGGCTTTTTAATATAACATCGATCCTTAGATAATTCTATTTCCTGCATTAGTTTTGTTCTCTATTATAGCTTTATTCAAAATTTAATTCTTTTCCGTAATGAAATCTAATGCAATATGATTATTTTCCTAATGCAAGACCTCTACAATGATGCTGCACAAAGACATTTAAAAAAGAGCTAAAATGGCAATAAATTGTGGAATTATAATATAGTACTGATTGTTTAGGTCAAGGGTATCATTGAAAACAAAAATCTAAATCGCCAAATTATACCAGCACTTTTAGTATAATATAATGCCATATGACATAATATAAAATAATGAAATAACTATAATACATACATACATACATATATATTCTTTTCCAAGTGCAGATGTCAACGCCTTGGGGATTGGCCCCTCCTCTTGCTCCATAGGCTAGGGGAGATTGATCAAAGCATAAATTCAAAATTTTCTTCAATTTCTCCCTCTCCTTTTTTATTTTTCAAAAGAAAGAAATCCTGTTTGTTGATCAGTATATCTAATGTCAGAAAGATCCATCAATTCGCTGCCCATTTCGGATTTACAGATTTGGATTTCACAATGAATTTCGTATGAATGATTTGCATACGAATAGGTCTAAAATCTTGCGCAATTGAATTATCTTGTTTAGCAAACAAAGTCAAATTCAAAATGATTCAAAATGGCGTTGTCTAGAACACCTTCATTTCATTTCACAGAAGCGCATAATGTTTGAGGCATATACAATACACAAAAGCCTTGTTTATAGAAATATTATCAGTAACATAAGGGTTTTTCTTTTTATTATAGCAATTGATTTTTAGAATTTTTATTTGGAGGAAAGTGTGTAAGTGAAATGTTCCCTATTCAAAACTTCCACATACACTTAAAAAAGGTAGATTTTTCATTTAAATAATTGATTTCTTTGGTGTATTTCTTGTTTTCTTTTGCATCTAACCTTTAGACTTTTTAATAGGCACAAAAGTTAAAATCTATAACCTACTCAAGAATAAATTTAACTTATTCTGATTCTTTTTATAACTTTCCAATATCAACTTTAGCACAGTTTACATCTAGCAAGACAGGCCCATAAGCGTTTACATCAAGAACCAGCCCGAAACGCACAAACATAAAACAATTTTGATAACAAAACGCCCTAAAGCTTCGAAAAATGCAAAATCATTAAATCAAAGGCAGGCAAAAGTAGTCAATAACCTCAATGAGGAAAAACATGAATACAATATTAAGATAGTAAAACTAAAGTATGGTGAATCATCCATATAGGTTCCAATGTCAATTGCAATTAATATCTCGAACTGCTCGATCAGCCAAACCTGTTGGCAGAATAAACCAAACTGCGTAATATTTATTTATTTATTTATTTATTAATCGTATTAGAACTAGATTTTTGGTAGTTGTGTGATTTAGAAATTTGTGTTTTATTTGGTAATTACTTATGCAAGTGGTTTCTTGCTTAACAAATCTGGTAGACTATAAATAGACCATTAGATGGGGCATTTTCTTAAGAGAGTCAAAAAGAGTCTGTAAGGTTTATTTGTGAGACTTTCTTCCATTGTTTTGAGATATCAATAATAGTGTATTTATTATCTTATTCTCTTCCTCCTACATATATTTTGAGTGTTTTTTTTTTTTATTCTTCAATCTATAGCCTTGCATGCATAATTATTATTAGAACCCTAAAATTTGGGTTCTACAATTGGTATCAAGAGCCAGACTACGAGGTTAGTCCTGAGTGTTTCCGCTGTCAGAGTTAAGGCACAAGGTTTGCCAGAAAGTATTCTTTTAATTGAATTAGACCACGAGATTGGTCCTAAAGTGTGCCGTTGGTGAAGATTTTGACTACAAGATTAGTCCAGAAGTTGTCAGATTGTTGCAAGTATTATGACAGAGATCAGAGAAGAATCCTGTCAGATTTGTTTGCAAGTATTATGATAGAGATCAGAGAAGAATCCTGTCAGATTTATTGATTGCTGCAGGTTGTCAGATTGAAAGATTTAATTGGCTAATCAGTCAGGGTGGCTAAGAAACTTCATAAAGGGGGAAGAATTTGCTGATTATTTGAGTTATTAATGATGGATATATCTTGGGATCTACGTAGTGATCAAAGATATCGTATACTAACTCCCATAAATAAAAGTATGGAATCACATTATTTTTGGCTTTTAAGAGTAGAAAAATATCTTGAGCAATGCAATTTAGATGATATTCTCTATATTGATTCAAGTGAACTGCTGCCAAAACATATTTTTAAGAAGAAGGTCAGATTATTTTTTCAAATCATGCGTAAAACCATGTCTAATCGTCTTTTCAAAGCATCTATTCATCGGACTAAAGCACCTTGGAGATTGGTGGATACTCATTATGTTTTGCGGACTCTTGAGTTGAATGAAAATTTTAAACCAAAAAATAGTTGTTGGACATGGTTAGTTGATTTTGAGAGTGATAGATTTATTGATAACATGGGTGATTTGGAAGATTTTGAATTGGCTGATAATTTTGATTTGCATACTATATTTGGAGAAATTGGAAGTGATGATTTTGTTAAAAAAAGGAAAGTGTTAATTTGACAGAGAAAGAAAAGGAAAATTTTGATATAGCAAGTCAAGAAAAGGAAATTGTTGTTGAAGAATTTATTGGATTGGATTGTCTTCAAAGTGATGTGGAAAAGTTTGATTTGATTGATATGGATTTCATTGGAGTTGAAAAATATTTTGCTCCTAAAGAGTTAATTGACAATGTGAAATTTTTTGGTAATTCTGGTAGTGGAGTTTTTGAATTATGTAGTGGTGATCATTTTGGTAAAAGAAATTATTATGATTTCATATTTTTGGGCACTTATGTTGGTAATACGTATGGTGAATATGGTGACGAATGGGTATGCATCAATGACTGTTTTGATCAAGAAGAAATTGTTGAAAAATTGTTTGCAAAGTATAAAGTGCGTCCACTGCCGCGTGTAAAGATGAAACTGATAATTGGTAACAAGATGGAATTGCATATCGTCTATTCAGCAACAGAATTTTCAATGGAGATTGTTGCACGCGATGGAATTGGATCTCATTTAATGGAGAGCTTGGTTTAAGGGAGGCAATGTTGGCAGAATAAACCAAGCATGTAGTATTTGTTTATTTATTTATTAATCGTATTAGAATTAGATTTTTGGTAGTTGTGTGATTTAGAAATTTGTGTTTTATTTGGTAATTACTTATGCAAGTGGTTTCTTGCCCAACAAGTCTGGTAGATTATAAATAGACCATTAGATGGTGTATTTTCTTAAGAGAGTCAAAAAGAGTCTGTAAGGTTTATTTGTGAGACTTTCTTCCATTGTTTTGAGATATCAATAATAGTGTGTTTAATATTTTTATTCTCTTCCTCCTACATATATTTTCAGTGCTTTTTTTTTTTCATTCGTCAATCTATAACCTTGCATGCATAATTATTATTAGAACCCTAAAATTTGGGTTCTACAAAACCGATAGTAATGGTGCAGTCCATGTTTGTGGATTTCTTCTTCTTGAATATAAGCGTCAAGGTCACCTTTCCACTCAATTTGGATTGAGTATTCAATTTCAGAACTCCATAGTTGAGATCATTTCCTAGTTGTGAATTGCTAGGCAATTTGTTTGATGAGAGGTCCACGGCAACATTGAGCTTCTTGGTGGACAGCCATCCTGCCCTGCTATTAGGAACCATGGCCTCCCCAATTGGTGCGCCATTGTAGAAAAAATATATTGTGCTGTTTTGGAACTTATAAGTTCCAAAATTGTTGTTTTTTACGCCAAGCTCGGCATTAATCCTGAAATTAAACAAAGGATTTGAAACCGTGCCAACATCAAAAGTCTCGAAAGTCGATGATCGTACCCGAAATTTAGGGGTTTTTATCTTCATCACCGTCAGAGAAAACAACACAATGATGCCAGTTTGGAACACAACAAAGGCAGCAAAATATGCAAGGTACTTTAGATGCTTCTTGCAACGAATCTCGTCCGAGTCACTTAAAGCAGACTCTTGGTCACGCTGAAGATTAAAAGCGGTGTTATAATTGTAACTTTGAGGCAAGGGGTGAACTTGTTGATCATTCCTTCTCTCAGCCATTTCGATTATATAGCAAGAAAGACTGGAGCAGAATTTGCAGTTTCTTGTTGTTTAATTTTGAGATGAAGGTTTGGTGGAGATATAAGCTTAATCCCCTGGTATATACATGGAGAGCGTAGACAAAGATAGGATGCATTATTTAACATTAATAAATATTAGCTTGAATAGGTCATGTCGGATATACTGCCGTGCAAGTGAGAATTTCAAACTTGCTCATTCCTTTTTGCTACATGCATTAAATTAAATTTGTTGCTCGCTGATGCAAGTATAACCTCTTTTTCTATGCAAACACTTTTTTCTTTTTTCAGTGTATATTTTGGTCACTTTTAATTATAGATCTACATCTAAAACTACAATTTTATTAGATGGGTATGTCAATTTCTTTTTTTTTTTAATCAAGTATAAATGTTCTAATTACGCCTACTTCTATATTATGGGGGTCAGGGACAGACACAATGTGGCCATTGAAAAACCAGAGGGGTTGCGTATCTTGCATTTGATACTAATAACGGGATTCGATCCTTTGACCAGCATTCCAAAAGGGACTTAACGGCCATCCAAGTGGTAACTGGATGAATGGTTGATCAAGCTTCTTACTTTTAGGTTTTCGAATTTTTTCCCCAAGACTGCTCAATTTCATATAGATGTTTAATATATGTTCTCTTAATAGTCTTGATTGAGCTTTTAATTATTCTTGTTTTTACTAGCATTTTGTTAGGACACTAATTTACAAACCAGTAAAATTTGAGCTAATTACCACTTACCTTGATTAATATTGTCCCAAATATTTCCTTGTAATTTCAAAATTGATTCATTCGCTTGATTAGTTTTACTGCTGACCCGATTCCCAGTCTTGCAATGACTAACGGGCCAGTTTTCTTAAGTAGTAATTAGTGTACTTTCAGTAAACGACTCTTGGTACAGGTGTATACACCAGCTGATACAATCATTGACTGGATAATAAATGGACTCAATTAAGTAATAATTTATCATCAGCCGGACTAAACGAAAGTAAGCCTAATTTTTCCTTTGATAAAATTTGGGATTTGAAAAAAAAAATCCAGAACCGTTGAAGACAGTAATTACTTAAAAAAGTGATAATATCGTAAACCTCTCCTAAAGTTTCTACTAGTATCACCTGGCACCTCTAAAGTTTTAAAAATATCACTTACATCTCCTATTTTTGTTACTTGTGTAACAAAATTTTAAAAAATCCTATACTTGCTAAAGAAAAATACTCGTAAATCACTTTATTCAATTCAAGAAAACCATTACCAAAAATAATCTCTACTAGTGCTACCACATCGTAATACTATAGTCCATAAAAATATAAATTTAAAAAATAAAAAAGATATTTGCACAGAAATACATTTGCACCAATTTAGCTCTATATGCTCAAAATCGATTTCTTATGAACTTAATATTTTTTTCAATTTCGTCTCAACTCATGTCCAAGTCTTTAAATTGTATTACTCATTATAAAAATTAACTCAAAATAAACAAAGAAAATCATACTCTACTCTATCACAATCACATAAAGTAAAAATTAACAAAATTCATCTAATTATAATTTATAAATAAAAAATCACATAGTCAACCAAAAATGACTAAGAGAGAATATTGGAGAAAAGGAAAAGAGAAGAATGTGACTTTTGTATCTTTTTTTAATTTTTGAGCTCCATTTATTCGATATGTGAACTATGTATGAAGTGAGTATTATTCTAGTCTTTTTACAATTATTAGGGGAGGTAAGTAATATTTTTAAAATCTTAGGAGTTCTAAGTGGTATTAGGAGAAACCTCAATAGAGGTTTTTAATATTATTCCCTTAAAAAAAATATTGTTATTAAACCCAATCCAGCCATCAACCCAGAAAGGTATTTGTTCTGTGGATTTGCGGTTCAACTGCAGATCAATTAGTTAAATAGAATAAATAAAATAATTATACTCATGTTATTAGAAGTACCACAAAAGAAATAAAATGGTTACTAAACACAAAATAGCCTTGTAGTCCAGCAACTGCTACTCTGTAAGTTCTCAAACGCCATGGATCGTTTCTGTCTTTCAGATGTTTATAAGTTGAGCCGCGTGTAGTTGACTTTTTAATTGGTTCTTCCTTATTCGGTCGAACTGGCAACCCAACTCAGGTTTTTTTTTTTTTTTTTTTCAAAAGCATCCCAACTCAGTTAATCAGGCCAAAATTTTAGGAGAGACAAAACTTTAGAAGAACAAATTAGAATGCAATTTAAAAAAAAAAAAAAAGAAACACATTTGTTTAGCTTTTTGTTTGGATTTTTTTTTCTCTTGTCAATAAATTTAAATAGTTCTACCATTCTATTCCATTTTATTGAAAACAAATAACCTAGTTTAAACCTATTTGGACTCTTCAAAGGCCTTTTTTTAATTGTAAGTGAGAAATCTTGAATTCAGTATCCCCTATTTACAATTCTTCCCACCTTACCATCCAATCCAACCCTCCCCATCTTCAATGACGTTGCAACAATAATGTCTTAACAGTAGGGAGTATCTATTTATCTGTTTCTACAAGTTTTTATTTTGAAAGAAAACAGAAAATTTATGAGAGATAACAAACAAATACCCAATCAAAAAGCTTAGCATATCCAAATGTTAGGATCATGACTATTAATCTTAGACGGCTACTATGAATTATGAACTACGGTAGTAATTAATATTAAGTGTTCCAGCAATTGGGTTGACGATTAAAGGGCAGAAAGTGTTTGCTTGTGGAAACTGTTTGGGTATGGTTAATGCTAAGCTTGATTGTTCTGGCAGTATCAGGTGCTTTTTTTCTTCATTTTTTTTCCTCGTTTCTCTTTCCTCCCCGTCCATGGTCGATTCTTGTATATATGATGTATATCTGTAGTTCATTGTTTCAGTATTTTACCTTTTGTAGTTTTGGGAGTGTATTCGTAAGTGTTGCACGTCGTGAATGTGTGAATTAACTTTTCATCTTTTCATGGTGAAGTAATTTGTTAAATTTAACCTGTGTGTATAAGGTCTTTGTAATTCAAGAAGAATGCAAATTGAAGTTCAACCTGTGTGTAGAGATGATGGTTTTTATTGGTCACAGATTTCTGTTGTCCTTATCAATTTTAAGATACAACCATACAGTTATTACTACTCCATATTCGTCTTTCTTGATTGTTGAGATAAAACGAGAAGATGAATATATCAATAACCCCCATATCTGTTGCATGAGTTTATGAATAAATTTCAATAATTCTTTCTCTATGAATGGTTTAGTATTTGATGTTGAATCAATGGAAATATAGTTTTAGAGAAAATATTCAATTTGATGTGTAAATTTAACTAATTATTGATTCTCTTTTTTGTCAAATTTTATCCACGAATGTTAATATTGAAGTGTAAAAGAAATAGACATCCTCTGCCCAGTTCTGACCATCTTGATATGTAATAGAAGCAGTGAAGGAAGGATATGGATCTGTTAAGAAAAATAAGTCCTCCTTCGTATTACTTTTAGCTTCCTTTTTTATCAGTTTGAACTAAAAATAATTATTGCACAAGTTTATGAGGTAGACACTTAAATTTAGCATTTTTTTTTATTGTGCATTGAACAAGAAAATTTCATGTATGAAGATAGTAGGATGGACGTTCGTACAAAAATCAAAAAATGATATATTTTTTTTGAAGGTCCAGGACAAGGAAAAAAAAAATACAGTGTTATGGGAGAAAGAATATTTATAAAACAATATCAGAGTAGTTTCATAAAGTGGATAAGTACTTCTTATGTTTTAAAACAGTTAAATATTTGCACAAAAGGATTTACAAAATTAAAAATATGATAGAAGTATTGCGAGTATAGTAAACATTTTGAAGAAAATTAACGCCCTGTGAACTTTCCCATTGAATACTTTTTTCTTTTTAATTATCTAATATTACAAAATCATCATAGAAAAAACATAATTATTCAAATATCTTTAGAAAAGTTCTTAATTGAATTGAGTGTATTATGATTTTATCCCTTTGGGGATGAATACTTAAAAATACTAAACCCGGGTGGGGCGGCTATCCATTTCCATTCGAATTCGGGTCGGGTCGGTCTCCAATTCCTAGTACTAACAGCCACGACTCTGTTTAAATCCTCAACGGCTTCCTATTATTTTCGCGGCACAGAATCAAGAGAAAAAACCACAACAGCAGTTACCTTCGCAAAGAGAAAACCAAAATAAATCTTCTATTTCCCACATTGAAGCCCTCTTCGAATCCGGTTTCTTATCTTCTCTCCTTTCTTGGTTCTTCTTGTTTTTTGTTTTTGCCCCTTCCTTTTGCCATTCGTGCATGTTTCTTATGTAGTCTAATTCTCCGTTTTACTTCTTTTTTTTTTTTTTTTAGTTTTTGTTACGATTGTTTTGCAGGTTTAAAAGATAAGAGAGAGTACGTAAATGATCTTGATGATGTTGTTCGTCACTTAAGTTTTTCGGCTTCAATTTGTATAGATGGGGAATGTAGTGGGTTCAGTCCTTGGTGGAGTTTCTGAAGTTCTGGGGAAACTTTTAGGCCATCCACTTGATTTCCTATCTGGCAAATCTTGCAGGTGAAAATTGAAGCAGATCATTTGATAATTCAGTTCATTTTATCATTTAATGTAGTTTTCAAATTTTGTAGATATGAAGTCATGGTCTAATATCTTTTTATCTTTTTTTGTGTTTAATTCTGTGTAGCTCTAAATGTGGACCAACATGGGATCTCACGTGTTATATAGAAAACTTCTGCATTGCTCAATTGCTGAAGTTGGGTTTGGTGGTAGTTCTCTTGTACTTTGGTAAGTATTCATGCTTTGTTGTACCATACGCATAGTTGTGTTGTTTTTTCTTTTTTTCAGAGCTTTCTTGGATGTGTTGGCTATTGGATAATTGGAAGGGAATTTTTCAAAGAATGAACAAAAGTATTGAAGTTTGGACCGAACACTGTCTTTCAATTTCTTCCTTTTCTGATGATACAGTCAATCATTGTCTAAATTTCTTTTGCTGTTTATCAAATGTGTACACTGATATTTTTGTTTCTTGAGTGCTTCATTTGAGTTTGTAGATGAGAGTTTGTGCTTTAAATAACCATGGCCTAAAATCGATGTAATGATAGGAATACTGTGCATTTTTGGGATAAGAAGAAGCATCTGGCATGAAAATGGAAAATCTTGGATTCATTATGCTGTTTAAGTAATGAGTGTGGCTTTTATGACTCATTCATTATTACTGTCTTTCTTCCTACAAAAAGAAGAGGCATCATGTTCACTAGGTGGACAACATTTGGAGAACAGATGACTAGAACAGACCCGTAAAGGCCTTGCCATATCAGGAACATTTGTTAATTGTGATTTGCGAAGGTTTCATTTCTTATCTGTCTTTTAGATGCTTTTCTTTCCATCTGCATCAAATTGCACGAATTTTGGAGGATGCAACCTCTCCTTTTCTACCGATTCTTGTCAACCAGCTACCTCCTATCCAGTGATGTAGTTTTAACCAAGCAGCCAGCCTCCAACCAGAATTTAAAGATTTGTTGGATTCTGAATCCAAGTTATTAGATACAGTGTTCGTTTCTTTCACGTTGTGAGGATCCTATATAATCTTCTTGAACTAATCTCCAAGGGAGATCTGGTTGAATTGAAGAAAAATTTTGGGATTTTCTCTCATTAGTTGTTAGTTTTAGTAGTAGTTTTTGCGTTATATTTTGATTCTTGGATGTTTTCCATCATTTAGTCTGTATACAAGCCTGTAGTCCTCTCCTTCCAGTCAAATCTTTTGAAATATGGGGAGCTCATAAGTTATTCTGTTGTATTCATTTTTAAAATTCGTCGATCTCATAGCTCACAAAGGAACCATTACAACTCCGTTAATTTGTTCAGTTCTTGAAAGCGAGCGATTTTCTTCTTAATCTGAATATCACTTGTATAATTCTTTCGTTAATGTGCAGTGCTCTTATTCTTCTACTTGTCATACAGGTTGGGTATTTGCCAATGCTTCTGTCATATCATCTGCAGAAGTATATGGGCATGCTGTGCTACCTGGTTTTCTATGCTAGAATTTTGTTGCACTTTCCTATGTTCCAAGCTTGTCAAGCACAACAGGCGAAGGAGAAGACGAAGAAGAGATATTGAAGCATTAGCAACCACTAGTGAAGATGATGACAATGATGATGAAGATAATTATGGAGGGACAAATCAAACAACAAAGCACATCTCAAAAAGACGAAGATTGCTATCTGGTCAAAAAAGAGATTATAGAGAAGAACAAATGAGGAGGGCGTTGAGGCCTAAGAGTCATCGAGTACGTGTGGGAGTTAGTGAGGAATCGTTTCATTCAAAAAGGAGGAACTCCAGTCAGTATCATGATCATGTTAATCCTGTTGATCACATTAGAGTGACTAGAACCTCAAAGTTTGCCCAAAAAAGGGGTAGCTTCAAGGGTTCGGTGCGCCACCGGAGAAGGTAAATAGTAGTAAAAAAAAGAAAAAAAGACGTACTATATCAGTTTGATTGGTTAATTAAACATGTCCAACATAAATGAAACTTAACTTACTCTGCTACTATAATACTCTGTCTCAGTTGAGATTTGGATCTAATTTACAGATTTTTGTATGCTTTTCTTGTTAACTTTTTAGAATAGACAATTTATCTGAAAGAATGAAGTCCACCCCTAATCTTTGCAAGAAAGTGATATTTCACCTTCTGAACTGAAACTGACAGAGTTTCGGATATTCTAGCCCACTATTCTCTTTCTCTCCCTCTCACATCGAATATATATATCATCGAACGCAGTCCAAACACAGCACTTTCTGAGATTGCTACGCACGTGAAAAATTTTAAAGAGAGCTGAGAGAACTCTCTGTGTTTTTTTGTGTAAAATGTCCTGCTAGTGAGATTGATAACCCGAAAGTTACTGTTTAAAGTCGTTATCAGTTATCACTAGGGATTTAGTATGATTATGAAGAAAAAACTGTTCTGGTATAGTCGTAGAATGTGTTAGTCCAGATTAAAAGGGACTTTTTTGTTTATTGGATGAACTATTGTTAAGGCTTGTAATGGGGAAAAAAAAGGAAATCTAGTAAAATTTAGTTAAGAACATCTGTTGGCTTAGAGTGGTTGAATGAATTTTTGTTTCTTTTCTTGTAAGAGCATTTTCCATTTTGCTATGCTCGAATGGCTTTAGAAGGCATCATATGCTGGAATGGCTTTAGGAAGGCACCATATGCTGCTGCATGTATGAAAAGGTGCAAAAAATCTGAGGTGTATCAGCTTCTGCAACGTAGTTACAACTGTAGTGCTTTACCTGTCCAATTAGGTTAGGAGATCATTTAGTTGTTTGATATGGCAGATTTTTTTCAAGTATTGGGACTGGGAGAAATGGATTAAGATTATTAAGAGACCTTGCATTATTTGGAGTTCACAGTTCAGCATGGTTTGGCATAGCTCCATAGAAACTACAGTGCCAAGTTTGATCCTAGCTCTTTTTCATTAAGAATTTTTCACATCTCAGTTTTGAATGTCTTGGAAGGAGGATTATGCTTACAGTTGACCTTCTGAATGGGAGTTAGTAAAAGTGAATCTAAACCCTGGCATATATATCCATCTAATTTTCATTCTCTAAAGATGTCAAGGGTAAGGAGTAAGTATGAGAAGTTTTTCAGTGCATTTACCAAAATACATGTACAGCTTAGAGGGTAAAAACCTGCACAACCTCATATTTCCATTGTCAATCTTTCCTGCCTCTTTCTTGAGAACGAAACTCTAAACTCGACATTAATAAAATTCTGAAGCTGTTTAATAAGACTGTCGTCTTCGATTTTTTTTTTTTTTTTGTCTCTTTTTTGTGTTAATTCATATTTTGCTTTACCACTCTCTGTCTAGCTATAGTAGTATAGGCTTTTGCCTGTTTCCTTCGATAAGGGATCAGTATTCTCATTTTGTTTAGGAACCAATGTGTTGCAACTGTAACCTATATGTAAATCTTAGGTTGACTCTACGCAAAATAGAAGTAAATTTCATCTGATTTTGGCAAAGTTGAAACTAAGTATATGGTGGCATGCAACAATGAGATCAGTATATAGGTGAGAGTACGAAGTTAAACAACAGACCGTCACCATTTCAATAGCTTTGACACTATTTAAAAGGACCGCATTTCCATAGAAAATTATTGGTTTGAAGTTTTCTGTTGAAAAATTTTTATGCTTTCTATGGGACCACAGTTTAGTTACTGATCCCTTAACTAGTAGAAAGGAACTGCAGTTCAAATCTGGTTCTATGCTTCCCCAAAATAGGAAGATGATGTATTTATGACCAACAGCATCCCCTGTTTCCTCAACTACGAACTCCATTTCATTAGGATTTTCTTGGCATATTGTCCAGCAAGATGAAGCACATAAAAGATCATCTAAATTTAACCAAAAGAAGATCTAAATTTAACCATTTTAAGGAAAGAGAACAAAGATTTTATATTGAGTCATAACTGTTTTAACTTTCAAGATAGGAACTCAGGGTTTCATGTTAGATTTGTGCATACTAAGTGAAAAACATGTAGTCTTTATGGGATAGAGCCTAGAGTACGTTAGTATATGCAAGCAATGTAGGTCCACTTTTTGCATTTGATTTTGTGACCACAAATATGTGCTTTTTCTGATGCATCATTTTTCTCCTCTATACATCCAACTTCTTATGGAAGACGAGTAGCCCTGCTGCAATTAAATTCTGGAAGAAAAACCAAAAGTTCAGAAAATATCTAGGGAAAAACCTTGAACCAATGCCAAAATTATGTAACTAAACTGGAAGGTTTATGTTTCCCTCTCACTTTCCTCTCAGTTTACTTTAGTCTAGCTACTTCAAGTTAGACGTGACCATGGTTTCCAAACTGCCAAGATTGGTGCCATGAAAAGGTGAAACTAAAACCATTTCTCTTAAGCACGGTTCTAATGCCGATTCTCGTCTCACTTCTGAATTCTTCAAGCTCCGATTAGGTTATAAAATGGGAATTACAAAACAATGACACAATGAATTTAGAAAAAGGAGCCAATAAAGGTGATGGATACAGAAGAAGAATAAAGCTCTTGTATACATATTATTATTAGCTAATAAGGAGAAGAAAGATGATATTAAAAAATTTAACTCAACACATCAATTCTTTCAAAAAAAAAAAAACATAAGAAGTACAAATTTCTTGAATGTGGATAGTTAGACTTGATCTCCTCTAAAATATTACAGAGGCTCGAATCGGTAGTGTAATCGATCCCCTCCCCCTCCTTTTTTTTTTTTTTTCCTCATGGTCCAAGCTAGTCTGGTTTAGATCAAAATCGTTGCCACCCCTCCTCTAAACTATATTTATAACTGGCAAATATGGAGAAGTATTTGCACATGCGCCACTGGATGGGAAACACACTACGAATATCATAAATTTCACTAGTACTAGCACCCCAAAAATCATGTTTTTTACTTCCTTTAACGACGTTGTATTGAGAAAAAGATAGTGAGAAGGAAGACATCAATTTTAGCAGTGTTCTTACGCCCCAGATCAACATCTATGACAGCCTTGCAACAATTCTCATTCTTCACCACTTGATTTATTGAGAAATTTCTAAAAATGTTATGAATTTTAAATTTTTTCTGCAAATAGGGTGATTTGGGTGTAGGGTTCAGGCCAGTGAATTTCGCATTTGAAAAATGCGAGTTCCAATGGTCTCGCATTTCCCAAATGCAAGTTCAGTAGAAAATGGCAAATAAAAAAAAGAAAATGAAAAGGAGAACTCGCATTCCGTGACTCGCATTCATAGAATGCGAGTTCCTTGGCAATATCTCCTATGCGCAGAAAAGCAGAGAGATATATTGTTAAGGAATCTGAAACAAGCAAGGCTAACGTTCAATGGCAATGAGCATGAAAAAAGCATTTGCAAAATAAAATCACATTCATCACATTCGCCATAGGGTTCTTGAAAAGTGTTTGTGGTTCTATTAATTCTTTAGTTCCTAGTCATATGAGACTTTCAATTGAAAACTAAGAGATCTCTATCATTCTTCACTGAGAAATGCAGGTATGAATAATTTTTAAAAGAATAAAATAATATTCTTATATATTCGTGAATATATAAGAAAAGCCATGATTATTATCTGTTTACCTTAATAGTTCAAAGTGTAAAAAATTGTGAAAAAAGAAAAAAAAAGTTTACAGACTTGGCATAATACTAATAAATGAATTCGATACTTCAATCATGTAAGTACAATGTACTTTTTATATTTCAGATCGAATTACATCAAACCTTAACCGTGCAACTTTTTTGTATTTGAAATCGAATCACATCAAATTTCAACCGTGCAATTAGAGTACTTTTCACATTCCAAATTAAATCAACTCGATCTGTTTTGGACAAACCCTATCCCTAATAAACCAAACCAACCTACAAACAATTTTGTCATAGGTGTTCGCATCTGTTTTATTGTCTGCCACTAATCCTGTTCGATCAACATCATGTCCTTGTGAGAGAAGCTCTCGCAACTAATCCTATTAGATCAATGTCGTGCTCTTATGAGGGAAAGCTCTCCCAACATTGTAACTTCTGTATGTGATTTTTTTGGAGACGCACATTCGATCAAACTTAGAAATATGACCAAGCCAAGCTTAAAAGCCTTAAAGACGATGAAAAAAGACTCTATATATGCCAACGATATTCATGATTTTTGGGCAAGTGTTATGATTTCTAGGATATATTTCTCAAAGCAGAAGGTACCTGTTGCAGCAGTTATCTCCTTTTTTTTTTTTTCCTTCCGAAGTATTCTTACTAGGTTTGGGAAGGCCTATGTAGCGTGCAAGAGTTGGTATGCATTTATCATATCCATGTCGATAGACAAAAGAAGTTTGACCTTGTTCTCGATTGCTATGATTGTGTAAAAGTCATATTAGAATATCAGAATTAGACCCCAAAGAAAATGGTAGAAAGAGGGACAGCTCATCATAATAACATCTTATAAATCAAAATTTTGTTGGATGATGTAAAGGCAGTCTGTTTTCCCAGGAATATTATTATACTACACAATTGTCTTATGTAGTTATTTAATGGAATATTTATTTTTCTACCCCAAGAAAAAAAAATCAAACTTTCCAAAAACTTTGCTTTTAGAGGCAATTACCTTTTAATCTCCTTTTTATTTTTGCATCAAGCTTTTCTAATAACGTTGTATACATTCATGTTTAAAAAAAATCAAAGTATATTCATGTTTGAGTTTGAAAAAATTGTGTTTGCTGGCAGGGAGTTTTAGTCGATCTGACTAGCGAGCGGCTCGATTCGTTTGCAGCCCTAAGAGGGTGTTTGGTAACTAGTTTCCCATTATTTAAGGAATTTTTGGTAACACGTTAACCCGCTTGTGGGTTATGATGTTATAAGGTTATAAACAATTGCCCGCTTGCGGGTTTTAGGGATACTTCTGCCTAACTCTGAAAAGCGGGTAAGCTTCCTCATCTTGCTCTCCACAATTTTGTTAAGCCAACATTAATGCCATGGATTAGCACTATCCAATCCAATTGACATTAACATTGCTTAGGACGGTTTAGGGTTTAGGGTTGTCGTTTTAGGGTTTATGGGTTCGGGATTACAGTTACTAATCTTTAGGGTTGTAGGATTTAGGGTTTCGGTTTTATTAGGTTTAGGGTTTGGGGTTTAGGGATTACGCACAATGTTCACTACATAACAAATTAATCATCAGTAGTAAAGGAGAAAAAATAAAGAGGGGAAAAAATTTGATTTTTTTTTTAACAATCAAGTATTTCCTTAAACTACAAAGAGAAAGAAAACAAAATTAATAATCATTGTAATAATCAGAATGAAAAACGGAGACATTTTTTTTTGCAAAAGCAGCTATCCTTCTGGACGTGAGCACGTCCAAAATGGTTGGAGTCTTCTGGTCCGGCATGCTCCTATTCTAATGCGATTTCAAAAAATTTACTTTTTTTTTTATAAATTTTACTTATAAGTAAAGTCGCATTCAGGCAATGAGAATTTGGAAAGTAAACACGCCTTCTTAGAATACAACTTCAAAAAAATTATTATTTTTATTTCAAATGCGAGTTTCAACAGCAGTTCAAATTACTTTTTTTTTTTTTAAATTGAAGTAAACTTCAACCATCAGGGAATGCGATTTATGATATTTAAGAGAATGAATGCGAGTTCTAATCTTTTTCTTTTTCTTTTTATTTCTAAGAACTCGCATTCAGAGAATGCGAGTTCTATCCGTGAATGCGAGTTCTTCATTTCATTTTCTTTTTTTTTGTTTGCCATTTTTCCACTGAACTTACATTTGGTAAATGCGAGACCAATGGAACTCGCATTTGCCAAATATGAAAATCACAATCTCAGAAACTCTTATGCAAACAACCCCTCTTGTAGAAACTTTTTTTTTTCCATCACACTTTTAGAATTTCCTCTTGATTTATTATTAATGTAGAGGGCGGCCTCACGGCTAAGCAAGCAAATTGGCCCATCAAATTGGACTGATTTTTGGATTTTTGTAGCCAGTAAAAGACAGCAGAACATGCAAGTTGATGGAAAAAGACTTGTCCCCATGCATGAACATGGGCGCATGTCTACGGTGTCAGATATATATTACATTAAAAAGACAACGAAAACCGGAAACCTTAATTTCATCCATCCTTGTCAATTGTCACTCTCCTCTCTTTCGGGTAATGGGGCTAGGCCTGTTTCGTGGCTTGTCAAACTACATTAATTTGAATTGATATCAATTGATATCTAGCTTGTTTCCTGATCCCAACCGAATTAGTCATTTATTTCCCTCCATTTTAGGTTGTCATTATACACAATGTTAATTTAACAAGGCCCGTGTAACAATAAAAAATTTACAGTTCCACCTAGTTCTACTTAAACAATCTCCTATAATTGCTTTTATGAATAGAACCATCGGTTAATTAACCTAAATATCTACATAATTACTGTGGTTGACTCGTAGGACAGGATAGGGCTCATAGAGTTTTCTCCATTATCAAATTTGGAATTCGAATATTTTGTTTGGCGGGGGAAGGTGGGAGGGTAATAAAAAACTAAATATTTATATCTTTTTTCTTGTTGTATGGATGTTTTCCTTCCATCAATTATCTTTTTTATAAGTTTTGAAGGTACTTCGCTTTCACCTTTGCGGTTCATGTGTTTATAATAATAAATACTATGGCGTACGAGTCCAATTGACATGCGATGCCATCAGACAGCTGCTTCAAGTAATCTAGCTAATTTAATCAAGTGTGAACTAGCTGTATAATGCAAAATTAAAAGCTACACGCTATTATAATACTTCTTAATTATATTATGAACTCAAAAGTCCAAATCATTTTTAGCAATCATCAAGCTCCCACTAGGTTTATCACTCGTCACATATTTCCACTTTGAAAACTATTCAAATAATTTAATTACACAGGCGAACATATATCTAAACCATAGCCACTGAATTTAAGTTTAAGGGGCGTCTTCTTGTTTAAAATACCATGTAACATTCTAACTATGATTGCGATGGTAATCATACCAGTTGATAAATAGCAACACGCAAAGTAATGAGCTTTATTCCAAGAATATTGGTTTTTTGAAAGGACCTCCTTAGAGCTTGTTTAACGTGTTTGACCAGTAGATCAAGCTTTGCTCAACATTGTGGAGACGCATTTGACATAACTGGAAACCAATCAAATTTATTGTGAAACACAAACAAGAAATATTTGGAACAATTCTAGAGATATTATTGTGTCTAGTAGTGCTTCTAAATGATCGTTGAGTTTCATGCATATTTGGTATCCATGATTTTCACATTCAATCAAATTTAATGTTGACATATGCACGATCTTACCCACCAACATCTTTTTCGTTACGCAAAAACCAAAATTCAAAAATAAAATAAAATAAAATAAATTGAATAAAATGGACGTTCAGTTGAGTGCCAAGAAAGTCTTTCCAAATGATCAGGATTGATGTTTTTTCTGAAGATATTTTTGAAAATTTTGTTCCACGTGATTTTGGAGGTTATAGTCAATTCACTCATATCCGATATGCTTTCCGTAGAAAATGGTGGATGGTTTGGTGGAAGGTAAAGAAATTAAAAGGGGGTATGGTGGAATATTACATGCATCTTTTTTTAGAGAAATAATAGGCCGAGCTACGTACTAGCGTGACGAAAGATATTAACAATTTGATTTGGCAATCCCTATGAAAAATTTGAAGATGACAGATACTGTGATTGCGAGTAGAGGTGGCAATATGGATAAATGGTTGATAATTGGTTTTGACTTAATGGATTGTGGATAAATTTATCCAATCCATCTTGACCCATTTAATAAATGGATCTAAATGGATGGATTCAAATGGATTAAATAAAAACCAATTATCCATTTATAATCCATTTAAATATCTTGATTTTTTTCCTTTTGTTCTACTATTTCTTGTAATATGAAGATACTTTTTTCATGCATGTATGAATTTTAAAGGTTTATTTGGGTGAGAAAGAGGATAAAGTACTCAAGTTTTCATATTCAAAAAATTAGAATAATTTTAAATTAATTTTGCATTTGTTAGTTTAATACAAATGAAGTAGTTTTTTATGACAATTCCCAATAGTATTGAAAATTTCACTTAATTTCAACCATTCACAAAATTGAGAGGTGAATTGGGATGGAGTACAGCCCTTTCTTGTCATAGGTCAGGTGATTCGATTTTTTATGACAATTACTGTAATATTTGAGTAGCAAATATATTAATGGATTTCCAGTCCCCTTTGAGGAATTTCTAGTGATTAAGATTTCCCCTTTTTCCTCGAATCATGTCCTTGAGGATGAGTGGAGTAAGAAGATATGTTTTAGACTTATTGTATAGATGGCTCGGACAATCTTACACTAGACTATTTTGTTTTCTGAATGCTTTCAGAGGGGATAGAATGTTGAAAACTTGAGTTTTGACCCAAACTACAATGATGCCGTTTTAAGTTGTTCTTCTATTTGGTTTTTTAGTTTTTAATTGGTTTTTAAGTTAAATGGATATAAATGGTTTTGTTGGATAATCCATCTAAAACCAGTTAATTTAATGGTTTTATTTGACTCAAGCAATTATAACCACTCCTCTAAATGGATAATCCAAATCCATTTAATAATGGATTATGCAGATGGATAAGTGGATTTGAATCCACATTGCCACCTGTAGTCATGATGTAGACTTCTAGCAAGGCTATTGGCTCTACAATTACCCCTTAATATGGGTACTTAGGAAGTCTCTACCGCCATCTCTCCATGGCGTAAAGCTGGCACAACTTATACAACAAAACAAATGGCATGTGGGTGCGTTAACTAATATTTTACCTCAGGACATTCTCCAAAGGATTTTCGACTACCCGTTACCAGCTTTTGCCCACACGTGATACCATTAGTTGGGGGCCACATCCATTAGGAGAATTCTCATCCAAATATACCTATGAATCACTACTATTGCATGGCTGTAAGGTGCAATTGCCAAGTTTGCTTTGGAGTGTCATTTGGAAGGCTCGAGTACCACCTAGAGTTCAAATGTTTCTGGGGAAAGTTGCAAACCAACAAACTCCCATAGCAGTGGCACTGAGGCAATGGCAGCTGAACATAGAGGAGGGCTGTATGCTATGCAAACACTACCCAGAAACGATACTCCATTTTTTTTACATGCATCTGTCTTGGGGATATGTTAAAGCTCCCACTCTTGAAGAAACGAATTTACTATGCAGCGGAATGATCTATCTTGAATAGGTTATGGATACAAAGGGATGGAAATCCTGCGACCCCTCTAACCCTCGAGATTGCAAATCTTGAATTGAATCTCAACCCATAATCTAGCGAATTAGTGAACCAAGAAATTTGGGTAGAATGGCGCCACAACTCAACGCGATCTTGAATTAAAAAGTCTAAAGTTGAACAAAGGAACTCATTCACTTTGTATTAAGGGTCATTCCCAAGGAACAAGAAAAGAGAAAACTCTTAATTTTATTTCATCAAAGTTGTCTATCATTAAATGATGGAAAAGTAGGCTATTTATAGCCTTACAAAGACTCAAAATCTAGTCCAAGTTGAACTAAAAAAACTACTAAAAACTAATCCTATTACTAAGCTCGGTTCGGCCACTCATGGAATCCGAACTTTAGGAAATTACCAAATAAATAAAATCGACTATCCTAGTTACTCAAATTCAGACATTAACAAAAGTTTCTTGTCCTATTTATTTAACCTAACACACGATTAAGGAAAGCAAGGAAAAATGGACAGTAATGCCCCTGCTTAAGAATCTAAGCAAACGACTAACTAGCATAACTAAGCTATGTTGGATCCGTAGGATGTGTTAGTTTTGCGTTTCTTCCTCCTAACACTTGACCAGCATTTTCCAAGGAACTTGACCGGATTAGAATACATTTTCTAACCCTTGAACTTGGAACGAACGAGTTTGGGGTATTTGAATTTGGCACAAAGTGAATTATCACTTGGCAAGCATGCGTCGGTCTTCATGCTTACATCATTAAGGGAGTAGTTGTAGGCTGATCACCGTGATGGAAGTGTATCTAATGTCTTCAGAAACTTGGTTCAGAAAGATCCTATCCCTGGGTAGCCAGAACGCATGGGCATAGCTATTTGGGTCTATATTTTGGGCGATTTGGAAAACTTGAAATGATGATATATTTAGAAATGCTCCTTTCCAGCCAACCTAGATTTGGTGCCTTGTGGAATCACTGCTAATTCAGTTCATGCATGCTAAATCAATGGAGCGTTGGAATATTGAAGAAACATGGCAAAAAATAGGCTGGATAAGGCCAACACATCCATGGTACAAACTCAATACTGATGGTAATCATGATGGTCAAAATACAGGGATAGGGGGAATTGTTCGAGACAGTGAAGGGAAATTTGTTGTTTCTGTTGGCCCAATGTAATCGGCATCATAGGGCATTGGAAGCTGCAGATGGAATTTGTAAAACCCAGAGGAATTGGGAAAAGTTTTTCCTGTTTTTCTCATTGCCATCTGCTCTATTTATACAAGTACAATGTGCACCCCAGGCTCCCGTGACTTCAGCCCCAATTTACCTAATTATGTGCAATTACCAAAACTACCAAATATAGATATATACTAATGGATACAAGACAGCCGAAACTTCAGCCACCAAATATACACACTAATACCCCCCCTCAAGTTGGAGCATGAAGATCGGAAATGCTCAACTTGCAAAGAATGACATCAAACGAACGTTTGCCAAGAGCCTTGGTAAGAATATCAGCTAGTTGGTGAGACGAGGATACAGATTGAGGAAGAATAATACCACGACGAATCTCATCACGAACAAAGTGACAATCAACCTCGATGTGCTTGGTGCGTTCATGAAACACAGGGTTGTGAGCAAGATGAAGAGCGGACTGGCTATCACAATAAATCCGCATAGGAGAGGAGTGAGGGATGCCAAGAGAAGCTAACAAACCCTTGAGCCATTTCAATTCACAGTCGTAGAGGCCAAAGATCGATACTCTGCCTCAGCCGAAGATCGAGATACGGTATGCTGTTTTTTCATTTTCCAGGAAATTGGAGAATCCCCAAGAAAGACAAAATATGCCGTCAAAGAACGTCGAGTCAAGGGGCAACTCGCCCAATCCGCATCACAATAAGCCGTAAGATGAAGAGAGGAATCAGAGCGTAGCAAAAGACCTTGCCCAGGATGAAGTTTTAAGAAACGAACAACCCGAAGGGCCGCCTCCCAATGACTATGCCGAGGCTCCTGCAGAAATTGTGCCAAGATATGCACACAATAAGACAATTCAGGTCGAGTAATCGTCAAGTAGATAAGACGACCAATAAGACGCCGATAAGGCATAGGATCAGGAAGAGTCTTGTCCTTAGCTAAAGCGAGGTGATGATTTTGCTCCATTGGTGTGTTGGCAGGTTTAGCACCTAACAAACTGTCTCGAAATAATATCGAGCATACTTTCTCCGACAAAGAAAAATCCAATTCGCTACTTCAAGACCAAGGAAGTACTTCAATTTACCAAGATCTTTCATGTGGAAACAATCATTCAAGTAAGTTTTAAACGCATGAATGGCATCACTATCGGTCCACCGATCACGGATCATCCACATAGACCAAAATGGTCAACGAACTTTGCCATGCAAACGCGTGAACAAAGAATAGTCTGAGCCAGATTGCTGAAATCCATATCGAACCAGAGCCGCAGCCAACTTGGCAAACCAACACCGCGGTGCCTGTCGCAGCCCGTAGAGAGACTTGCGCAGGCGACACACTTTATCCGCTCCAGGTGCCGTAAAGCCTGGTGGAAAACGCATACCTCAAGATCACCATGCAAAAATGCATTGTGCACATCCATCTGATGCAATTCCCACCCACGGATCGTGCTAAGAAGGTGAACCGTGACCATCTTTAAGAGGGTGCGAACGCCTCATTATAATCAAGACCCTCGATCTGGTGATTCCCGAAAACAACCAAGCGTGCCTTGTATCGCTCGATTGTTCCGTCTGCATGATACTTGATTTTGTAGACCCATTTACTACCAAGAGCCTTCTTTCCTGGAGGCAAAGTAGCAACTGTCCATGTCCCATTATCCTCTAGAGCCTCAACCTCCTTTTTCATTGCCTCAGGCCAACATGAATGCTGCATTGCCTCTTTAAAACTGGTTGGTTCAATCCACAGAAGTTACCGCAGCCACAATCGACGATGTGATGTGGAAAATTTAGCACAATTCACATAGTTTGTGATGGGGTATGCACTGGGATGCCAAGGAAGAGGAAGGAGAGCTCGAGGGACTGAGGGCAGCTGTATGTAACACATAATCATGCAAACGAATGAAGGCGTCAGCTAGTTTGCGACCAAGATCGTCCCGCTACACCCGTAACCTCTGTAACCACCGGTGCGATCCTATCTCGCTGTCACACCCTCTTCCATGGACTGTCCGTCATATTCGAGGTCGGCGGAGGTGCCTCAATCTCAATATAGTAGGCTCAATGGCGGTGGGTAGAGAATGAGTTGCCGACCTTGGAGTCCATGGGCAAAAGGAAACACGTGCTCAACAAACTCAACATCTCGACTTTCAAAGCAAACCTTCCTATCTAGATCATACACCCTCCATCCCTTTTTACCATAAGGATAACCCATGAATATGCACTTATGACTTCGACTTGCAAACTTATCCTTTTCCCGATTAATGTTCTTAGCATAGCATAGGCATCCAAATACTCTAAGATGAGAAATAGATGGAGGACTTCCAAACAAAATTTCATATGGAGTTTTTCCACCCAAAATCAATGATGGAGTACGATTGATTAAATATCCTGCAGTGAGAATGCATTCTCCCCAAAATTGAATAGGTAAGTTAGCCTGAAAACGAAGCGCCCTACCAACATTCAAAATGTGTCGATGTTTCCTCTCAACTCTTCCATTTTGTTGAGGTGTCCCAACCATGGAAGTCTGATGAATAATGCCACACTCCTTAAAATAATCACCTAAACAAGTGAATTACGTACCATTGTCATCAGATAATTTTGACTTGTTTATTGAATTGTCTCTCGGTCATAGCCAAAAAATTCTTAACAACACATGGGACCTCATGTTTCCCTTTTAACAAATAAACCCATACACCACGAGAACAATCATCAACAATAGTCAGAAAATAGGTAGCACCACAAAAACTAGTCTCTCGATAAGCTCCCCACAAATCACAATGAATTAATTCAAAAATATCACTAGCTTTATGGTCACTAATAGAAAAAGGAATACGAGTTTGTTTTGCCCGGAAACAAACGTCACAAGGTTCATGAACACCTTTATTTATCTCGATACTACCATCTATTGTAGGAAGCTTTTCTATGACTCGCATAGAGGGATGTCCCAACCTTTTATGCCATAAACCCATATTCTTGACTGCAACGGCTCCATGAGCACTGACCAGAAGCTCCCCTCGTGCGACATACAGCCCCTCAAGCTCTTCACCCACTCCAATCAGCATCCTCGAAGTGCGGTCCTGAACAACACATAAACGATCAGTGAATTTCAAAATATGAACTTTGTCACGGGCTAATTTTGAAACAGGATATCAAATTGCATCGATTTGTGGGACATATAAAACACCCTTGAGAAATAATTTTCCTACAAGAACTCGCATTTCCTTCTCCGTTGCCATAGCATTATTCACCGTTTGGCATTTTTCACTGACAATGAGGTATTCCTTGAAGCTCTACAAATGCAGTTTCCTCTCCCGTCATATGATGCGAAGCACCTGTGTCAAACAACCATTGTAAATATGCCTTACCATTAAGCCTTGGCTGAGCAACTGATGTATTATTCGTGTGAGTGTTCCAAAGAGACTTCAAAGTCTCCCAATCATCTTTGCTCAAGGTCTCCAATCCAGCTTTATCATAATCATCAAGTGGTCTCCCATGGGGAACATTAGCAGCCGCCCCTACTGCCCTTTGTGCAACATTAGCGTGCTACTCCACCACCAGCCCGCCCCGCCTCTTCCTTGAGTCAATTTCTGCCACCGGTCGGGATAGCCATGAGAGGAAAGCATGTGTCCATGCTATGTCCCGGTTTCGGCGGAGAGCAAACTACTCCATCGTCTTTTCGGTCCCCCCTTGAATTCCGAGGGCCAGGACTGACTGTTTTCATGGCAAAACTCACCGGATTAGACCGATTGGGAGCTGCTCGAGTCATTACCTGCACTTGTTCTTGCTCCGTAACTTGAGAATATACCCTATGAAGGTTTGGAAGAGGGTGCAAGCGATGATATTGGAACGGACATTACTATAAGATGATTCATCAAGCCCATGAGGAATTGATGCACCCGCTCTTCCTCTTGATTGAAGCCGTGTAGAAGTTACACTTGCATCCATTACAAGAACACGTAGGCATAGGATCATAATCATTCAAATCATCCCACAGTTTCTTGAGTCGACCATAATAAGCCATGATCGAATCCCCGTTTTGTTTGCAATTTGCAACCTCCGTTTTCAATTGATGAACTCGCTCGCCATTACGAGCAGAATCGCTGCGGATATCATCCCATAATTCCCTTGCCGTTTCCTTGTATGGAAATCGTAACGCAAGCCTGGTTCGATGGTGTTAAAGATCCATGACACAATCATGGAGTTTACTGTCCACCAATCATCAATTTCATCTGAGTTCTGGTTCGGCTCCTTAATGGTGCCATCAATGAAACCTTGTTTCTTCTTTGCCCTCAACGAAATCCTCATGGCCTTAGCCCATTCTTCATAGTTTGGTCCTTTGAATTGTGTCTGCGTAATTAAATTGCCTGGGTTGTCATTCGCGCTCAATAAGAACGGCGAATTGGTCTTCAAACTTGAAGCTTTTTGATCTGTCATCGTCCTAGGATTTATAGTTTAGGGGTTTGGTATTGTTTCAGATCCAGGATGCTCTGATACCATGTAAAACCCAGAGGAATTGGGAAAAGTTTTTCCTGTTTTTCTCATTGCCATCTGCTCTATTTATACAAGTACAATGTGCACCCCAGGCTCCCGTGACTTCAGCCCCAATTTACCTAATTATGTGCAATTACCAAAACTACCCAATATAGATATATACTAATGGATACAAGACAGCCGAAACTTCAGCCACCAAATATACACACTAATAGAATTTGGCCGATTATGTTTCAGATATTGATTAGCACCGTTGCAGTTGGTGCCTATCAAGGCCAATACATAGTACTGTCATGACTACGACCAATTGATTATCAGTGCATGATGGGGGTGGTCCGGACTATTGACAGGAGCATGACACTTTGAGTAGGAACATGCTAAAGGCAGAGCAGTTAAGAGGATACTAAGGAAGTGGGTGGCTTCCACCCCATTATCCTTAGAAGATGCCCAAGTGGAAAGATGAACATGGGTTGGAGTTCTGACTAGCTTTAGGAGGGAAATAACACCGATCCCATATTTATAAATGCTACAAGAAACATCAGATCGAGAGCCATCAGAAAAACAACTCTTCACTGCACAAAAATGACAAATCTAGTTTTTATTCTCTTTTAAAACAGCTTTTTTAGAATAGCTAGGCTAGCTTATATTAGGACTTCTAGAATTTCAGCAAGTTTTCATGTTTATATTCCTTGAAATTTGTCAAGTTTATGTTATCTCTGTCATCAATCACCAAACTCGTTTCAATTATTGAGCAAATCTCGTCGGATTCATTGCCTTCTTTATATTTTCTAGTTCACCAACTCTAGTTTATTCATCGGTCAATCATACAGTTGATTCATTTTCGTTCTCTCTCTTGTTGTGATCAATACACTCCTGATGTGAATTCTAAATCCTTGAGGTTACTCTAGGCGAAGGAGCAACTTTTGTCCAGAGTTCACGTCACGATCGACGCATTCCAGTTTTCACTTTCATCTAATCAGTACATTGAGATCTTCCTAGTTTTACCAATATAACTAGGTGGCACGCTTTGTGAGAGTCCGAAAATTTAACCTAAGTTAGTATTAATAGAAGGAAAAAATTGTCGTATTCCTTACTAATTGAATTATATGCTTAATTGCTTATGTACTTAATTAAGTGTTTTTTTATATTAATAGATGATTAAACCCTAAGGACTTAAAATTAGATAGAATAAGAATTAATTGGGTAATATTATGATCAATAAGAATTAGATTGGTTGGTTTGAAATTATTTTAACTTCATGCAAGAAAATTTAGACAATTGTCCAAAATTTTTCCATTTGTCAAAAATATTGCAAAAAGACTAAATTACCCTTCATATTCCAAAGAATAACCATGCAACCAACCTTACTTGCAATAAAACCAAAAATCAAGAAAATCCTCTCATTTTATTCTTGACTTGCTTTTAGGAAGACAGAGCTTGAGAGAGAGTGAGAGCCGAGAGGAAATTGGAGGAAAAAGGAAGGGAGAAACTTCGTCTTGGTAAGGATTTCTTGCTCAAACAAGTTTGGGACGATTCTACCTTACTCAAAATAAAATTCCAGCTTCAATCTTTTGTAATGAAAGGTAAATTTCAACCCAATATTCTCCTATTTTCTTTAAAAAATTTAGCCTACAACTCTAATGTGTTTGAAAATTATGATTGCATATTGAAGTTAAGCTTTGAAGCTCAAGTTTTCTTGGAGAAAACTTCTTGTTTTAAGATGATGAATGCTGGAAAATTTTTCTGTGAAGCTGACCAGTTGGTTCTAGGTCCATGCATGAGAGTTTTGATTGAACTTTTGCTATATAATCAAACTAGATGACTTGTAGTTTGAGTATATATGGATGCATGTCAAATTTTGGTTGACTAGCATGAGTTATGATGGAAGAAAGTTTCATTCTTTAAACTAAAATAAAGTTTCAGCTTTAGAGCTTGCTAGAGATACTGTAAGTTATGGCCTTTTTCTTGAGTTATTGATGGTTTTTCTTTTCAAGAAATCTATGTTATATGACACCCTAGATGCTGGATATGATATGTGTGAATGTATGATGTTGTAAGTTAGTGGAAAAATTTGGAAATCTAGGTGAAAATTTGGAAAAGTCTTTGCTGGAATTTTCCAGCTGAAAACCGAGAGAGAGAAGGAAGATTTTGATGTTGTGTCTTGGCAATTTGATGGTAAAAATTAGTACAATCTAGATCAAAACACCTCCTAGGATTTTAGTTTGGCCTTGCATGTGGATTTTTACCCTCTCTTAGTTAAGGACAAGTGTGGGAATTTGGAGAATTTAAAGAAATATTGCTGGAAGTTTTGTTTATTATGGCCGAAAGAAAGAAAATTCCTTAGTTTTATTTCTTAAAATTTTTGGTTAAAATCATTTAAATCTTAACTTAACTCCTTGTAAAAGCTTTAATCCTTGTATATGCATATTTTTTTCTTGTTTTGAATTGATAAAACCTAATAACTCTTAAATGAAAGTATAAGAAAGTAGGGTTCCTCCCAACTTGATTCCGAATTAAGAAATTTTATTTTAGTAGGCCAAACCCTAATTAGTAAGATTTTAACAACTTAAAACTCTCTTCCTATGCTTTAAAAGTCATATTTAAAGTTGCACCTAACATTCTTAAGTTTAGAAATGTGAACTTTAAAAAAAAAACCTTGGAAAGAACTAGATGGAGTCAAGTTAAGTAACACTAATTGGCTTAAACTTGTTAGAATTACCATTTAGAGATATAAGATAAAATATATTTAGAACACCTTAATGATTATGGTTATGGTATTTGCTGCAGGAGTTGAAGGTGATCAAGGAGTTAATCCAAAATCCGAATTTTAATCAAATTTTATCGGTGAGTGTTCCCTTGTATGTGTTTTATGTGAATGCCTTCTCAAACTACTATTTGTTGCTTGAATATTCTTGAACTTCTTTGGCTTAAATGTTGAATTATTGAACTGATTGTGCATGTATGTAAGCCATTTTGGCTGAACTAGGCCCTTGCCCTTCGTTACTGGCCAACTCGAGTCAGAAGTGGACTAAGTCGGGACGCTAGTAACCCTGGGATAATGTTTTGGTATACTCAAGTATGACCATTGAAGCTATAAGGAGGTACATGGCCAAAGAAAAGAAAAAGTGAAATAAAATATCAACAAGGGACAATGTCTAGTTAGGGAAAGTTATAAGGAGGAGTTAGGTGGAGGAGGAGAAATAATGATTGCTAATGGCTGCAAAAGATCATATATTTTCTATCTAATTGTGCCATTTCAATGATTGCTTATGCTTAAACTTGTGATCTCTATAAACTTGAGAATTGTTTAGCATTCATGACTAATATGCTTTTATTTAAACCTTGGGATTTCTAGATAAGTACTATGATTGCTTTATTTGCCAAGCTATGCTATTGTTTCGAGAACCTCACTAAACTTTAAACTTGAACCATAAATTCACTTTCCTACAGGAATCGAAGATCAAAGAGGACCCGGGGTAGAGTAGTCAAGTTGAATGTTGACTTGTAATCTCAGAGAATAATGTATTTTGTTCTTGGGATTGTACTTAATCAAATTTGTTGATGACTGTATTTTGTACTTAAGTTTAGAATTTTAAATGATGGTTAACTTTTGCTAATGGAGTTATATGTTTAGCAAGTTATGGATGGTCATGAAAAATAAATGTTAATTGTGGTTTCAGTAAGTGAGTCCTGCCGAGAGGCAGGCAAGCGATCTGCTAAGCCCCTTGGTACGTCTTGGGGTAAGGTGGGTTCATCATAGGTGGTATCAGAGCATGGTTCGAGTCACTGTAGTGTATCCTAGGCTAAAGGTTTAGGATGCCGGACTACGAGGCTAATTTGTATAGTGAGTGAATCATTGAAAATATTGCCTTATGATGTGTCATAAATGATTTATTATTAGAGTGTTTGTTATATTTGAATAGTAAATGTGTAACTGGTTGATTTTAGAATGCAATAGCTAAGAACTCTAGCCAAAGGTATTAATTTGACTTCGATGGGTTTGATGGCCTAGATATCAGGATTCGTATAAGATATTTAAATCATTTAAAATGCTTGAGGTTCATTGATGTTTTCATAAATCACTAAGATATCCTTGTTGCTATTGAGTGGTTCAATTGATGATGTATTGAATTGTAAATGCACTTGAAGTGATTGCCATGTTGGCAATACTGTGGTGATCACACACGATAGTATGAATGGTCTTTAATCAATGGAAGAGATTTATTATATAAATATTTTAAGTTTTGTATCAGTTATGTACAAAGATGGAAGACATCTTAACCGAGTGCGAGGAGCTATCGGAGGAGGTCATAGAGGTGAACCTAAATGGTGAAAGGCAAGGAGCAGAGGACCCTAGCGTGGGAAAGAGACTGAACCTATGGAAGAAAGAGGATCCACTAGTGTTATCATGAATTGACTTAGTTGAGCACCCAATCAGGTTCCCCTCATAAAACTTATTGTTGTTTTAATGTTCTTGTATTGATATTATGGACTTGTTTGAACTTTTTGTATGAATGTCTAACTGCTATGTGTTGTACTTAATCCTACTTGTGGTTTGACTCGAACATGTTTCATATATGAATGAACGTACTTTGATTTCCTAGTTAAGCTACCCTTGTGTGTGTGTGTGTGTGTGTGTATATGTTTTTAATTGCTTATTGCCCTTTATATATTTAGATAAATAAACTTATGTGAAATGGGAAATCGGGCAGAGCCTAGGTTTAGATCTTTCCTTTGGAATGGGAATAAAAATTTGTGGAGATCCCTTTAAGAATCTACCCTTATCATCTCTTTCTAGAAGTATTTATATATGTGGTTATATAAAAAGGTAATAGGCATGTTAAGATGTTCAAGCAGTGACCCTTATCGATATTAGGTAGTATTCCATTGGATATAGGGGATTGTGGGCAATTGGAGATTTAGTGTTTTGAATCATCTATAGAGAATCTTAGAAATTATTGTGGCTTCAACTTTGTATATGGACTTTTGGTGAAAATAGAATGATTGCCTTGATTGCTTGGATATAAGAACATTCTTGAGGAAGTAATAGGTCATAAATTTCTTTTCAAGTGCAACTCACTGAGGTAAGCATATAAGCAAGGACTAAAATAGACTGAAACTTATGGAATTGAACAAAATTGAAGCAATTTCTTAGGAATCTAATTTAGTGACTCATAAGAGCATGAGAGAGAATAGTTATAGCTTAGTTCATACAAAGAATTAGAATGTTGCCTATATGAAATAGTTCAGTCCAATATTTTGTCTTGCAAATTCTAATGAATCATGAAGATTATGAAAACTTTTAAATAAAGCATTTTGAAAATTACTTATTATTTCTACTACTTGTGGCCATGTGAAGTAAATTCTTGGTTGATGATCACGAACTACCACATAGAATGAAAAGTTTTGACTACGAAGATTTTGAAAATAAAATGTTAAAGTATTTAAGATTCTAGTTTTTTGTCCTACATTTTGTGCATTCCATAAATTATCTAATAATACCTATTCAATGTCTTCTAACTTTCCTTCAATCCTTGATCGAAATTAGAGGTTAGTACCTTTCGTGTACCTTGGGAGTTCCCAATTTCCAATTCTTTCCATCCCTGTAAAATATCTCAATCAGAAATTAAAAATCTACTTAATTGATCTGCTAAATTGTTATCTTTTCCTTTAATATGTTTAAATACTACTTTATAATTGCTATTTGTTAGGACATCTTTAAAAGTTAACCAATATCTTTCACTAATTCGTTTACTATTTTTATTATGATAAAATTTTACTATTGCCTCACAATCTGTTCTTACTAATCTTTCATTTTTATTTATTATGAATAGTCTAAAGCTATCTAATCTATATTTTACTGCTAAAATTTCTTGATCTATACTATTTGTCAGGTTTTGATTGTAATTTTATTCTGCCTTGTCCTATTTCTACTCCTAAAAATTCTATATTTTGTTTAAAAAACTGTGCTTTCCTACTACTTGTTATTATTCCATGTTTTAAGAATTCTAATAATACGAGTTTTAAGTGACTTATATGTTCTTTTTTATTTTTTGAATGTACTAATTTGTCATTTATATATGCTATATTGTCTAATTGTGGCTGTATTACCTGTTGTTCCTTGAGTTTTTTTGTGACTTAACTTTTCACCTAAGCATGTAAATTTTATAAGAATATATGTGAAATTATCTCAATTTTAATTTTAACTTTTTCGTGTTGATGCCCATAGACACTAACATTTCCTTCCAAGAGCAATATGATTACCCTGATTTACAATTTGCCGAAATCTCCTTGACAAATTAAGGGGTGAATGACTGTTAAACTTGTGTTGATATGATTACTAGGCTATTAGTCCTAGTTCTTTATCCTTTCCAAAAAGTTGAACCAATTCTCTACCATCATTACGTGAGAAAATTGCACAACAGATTTTTAGGCCAATAACACCACAAGTATGATTAAGAGTGAGAATTTACTCAATCATGGCAGACTAATAGAGTTCTATTGAGAAATTTTTTGGTGATCCAGAGTAACTACTTGGCATGTGTGATATTTGTTTTTGAACCAATAAAAAGGTCCATGTGATGTATAAAGACCCACTTGCTAATTTACATGCTAGATGGAATTCTCATGTCATGTTAATGAAACTAAGTTGGATCCTTATATGTCCATGTGGAACTCTTCTATTGATTAAAAAATGACTACTAGGCATGTCAAATAACTGCTTCGACCAGCATAAAAGTGTCCCCACTTCTTGAGCTTAAAAAGCTGTGGAGAAGACACAACTTAATCACATCTAGTTGAAGAAAAGTGTCACTACTAAACAAAGAGTTTAACAGGGCTAGCTTTCTATATATTATGCTATTGTTTGTACAATTTTTAACTATGAGTCAAGCGTGATCTGTCAGGAAAGAGGAACGACGTAGTTTTGAGATGTAGCTAATAGGAAAATAAATAGAAAGGTATCGCTCCAATAAGAGAGATGATACTTGATTGATAGTTATAAATAGAGGATTATGATTGGTTAATGGCATCTTAGGTGTAATAACAAACTCATTTATATTCAATATCCTTTTCAAAATTTGGCTCATGTTAAGTTTTACATATAGTATATCATTTTTTCTATTCTCAAACTACTTTTGAATAGTTGATAAAAACAGTAGTTATCTATATAAAAAAAAATTTCAATTTTCAAAGTTTGTGTTGCAATATTTAATTTTATTGCTGAATGTGCAAATGCACAGGAAAGAAGCTAGTAGCAAAATATTTTGCTGTTTCAATTGATTAATTTAATCTGTTATTTGTGATATGGTTTAAAGTCTACTTTTGGTAAATAATTTGATCATAATAAAATATGATCTTGTTTTAAAATCTCAATATTTATCTTCATCACCCTAAGAATGGGGGAAAAAAAATTCATACCAATGATGTCATAAGCTAAATTTCAGCCTACAGAATGCACCAAAAATTAATAAAAAAAGGACTAATGACAATTTATCCCCTTAAGATATACCTTGATTCTCACTTTACCCCCTAAGCTTTATTTCTTGTTACTAAATCCCCTAAGGAACAAAAATACTCATTTATTTGCCAAATTCTTATTCAAATTTTCTACTATCTTTAATCATTGAACTTTTACTTGCAATTTGATTTTAACCTCTCTAATTGATACTCATAAAATTTCACAGGAGATGAGTATACGTGTTAGGGAATATATTAATAATTTATTATTTTTTAAGAAAATGGCATGCAAAAAAAGATCTTAATAAGTAAAAGCTCATAATAGGAAAAAAAAAATTCAGTACTAACATGTGAATGTGTAATTTGTACGAATGGATATAATTATAAGGAAATAGAATAAAAAATTTTTCTTAATTTCTTAAATTAAAGAATAGATGATATTGATTTGTAAAAATTATATATAAGTTTTTCAAATTTAGATATTAGACAATGGATATTCTAGATTTTTTGTTAGAGCAATTTATTACTCTCTTAGAAATAAAAATTTGAAAAAGAAAACTAATTTGAAATAAAAAAGAGAAAAAGGAAAAAAGAAGAAGATAACACAGGAGAGGGGTATTATTGTTTGTCAGGGGTAATAGAAAATAAAGATTAGGAAATAAAGTGAGAATCAGGTATACTTTAAGGGGATAAATTGTAATTAACTCTAAAATATTAAAAAATAAAAACTTTTAATAACCTCCTTGCCATATTTCCCTCTTTTGAATTCTTAGCTGAGCCTACAAGTCCCGCTAACTGATTCCTACTAAAGTCTCAACTTCTCCTCTCTCTCCCGACTCCTCCTTCCGGCTCCACCACCGTGATCCACCGCCATCCCCAGCCGTGCACCTTCGAATTCCGGGCAAGAGATCTGACTCTCATATATCTCTCTCGAACTAGTTAGTAATGCTCTTTAGATTGGTTTTCTGAATTGTGTATACTTAGTTGATGATCTATTGGGGATTATTTTGTTTGTGAATTTTGGAAATTCTTGAATCAAGATTGAGTTTTTGTTTGGGTATAGGTGGAACGAATTTAGATTGGGGGCTGTCGGATTTCGTGTTGTAAATCTTGTGTTCTCTCTCTAGTTAGTAATGCTCTTCAGATTGGTTTTCTGAATTGTGTATACTTAGTGGATGATCTACTGGGGATTATTTTGTGAATTCTTGAATCAAGATTGACTCTGTCTGGGTATAGGTGCAACGAATTTAGATTGGGGCTGTCTGTGCGGATTTCGTGTTGTAAATCTTTTGGATTTTTTGATACAGAATCCTTGCCCTTTCAATTCTGTCAATTTTGCTTTGGCTTGATTTTAAAATTGAAAATGGTTAATGATGCTGTTTCGATCAGAGCATTTGGGTTTCCGCCAGGAGTTCTCCAAGATATTGCCTTTTTGTTTCTCAAAGTGGAAAGTGTGTCTTATCTGTAGGGTTTTCTATGATAAGCATCCTTTTGAATAAGTAGGAAATGGGGAATCCATGTGGAAGATTGAGCTTGTGTGTATTTTGATGAAAATAGTAACTTTTTAAAGGATTGGAATGGAATTGTTTGTATTTGCAGCGAGTTGGATTGGTGGAGAATTCACAGGTGGAGGTGATTGAAGGCCTTAGGGTTTTGGTTCATTGCTTTGAATTGGTGTAAAATACAATGGCATCTCCAGGGAGGTCTAGGCCGGGGAATGTGCCGCCAAAGAACAACCCTAATTCTTTGGATGATAATACGCAGAGTTTACAAATTTCTGGGCCGCACCAACCCTCTACCACTGCAAGTACGAATCCTGCTCCATTTTGCCAACAGCCCCCACCTTTTGCTGGGGGGCAACCAGTATCCTGTCCTGGTCCACCAGCTGCCGGTGTCTTTCCAAGAGGTCAACTGGCTGCTATTGGGTCCCCGCAGTCTACATTGCCTTCAGATGTTGGTCTTAATAGACCCACTGGTCCTCCTCATGTGAGTCAGGCTCCTCCACCTTTTGCCTCAAGGCCTCCACATCTTGGCTATGCTCCTCCAGTGGCTGGCTCAACTGTTCCCCCACCCCCTGGTGGCATTGCACCTTCTGGCCAGGGCCCTCTTCTTGGGGCCCTAAGGTCAGGTCCTACTTTTCCTCCATCAAGCACTGCTAGCCTGATGAGCACTGGACCACCTGCATTTGGGTCTGGATCAGTGGAGGTTGGACCCTGTGCTCCACCTACTAGTACTGCACCTCGATTTCCAGCAGCAGGTCCACCACAAACAATGTATTCCTGTGCTTTGGAGCCTCCAAGCATCCGTTCACCATTTGGAAGTCTGCCTGCTACTGCACCAGGTGGTATGGCACAACCAGCCCCTCCAATTGTGGCAGCACAACCAAGCGTGCTACCTCCTTCAGGTTCCTCACCATTTGCACAACAAAGTCAAGTCATGCTGCCACCTTCTGTTTTTCCATTAGCCATGCAGGGCTGGCAGGTGCAATCTGGGCAGGTAATTTTACCAAATTCTAGATTTAGTTCTTGTTGTTTTTGCATGTTCTACTGTTTTGGAAATGAACATTTTATTTTTCTTTTTATTAAACTTTTTGAATAATTTGTGGGTTCAACTATTTTAACCTGTTGTTGAACTTATCTGGAATTTTAATGTGGGATAACATTTAAAGCCTACAGTGTTGGAACTATTAATTGTGCCTTCCTTTATGTTGATTGAGACTTGTGGAAAACACTACTGTTATTTTTAAAAGATTTGGGAAGTATGAGACTATGATCTCTGTGCATGATTATCCAGCCTGGCACATTCTATTCTGTCAATCATAGCACTCCCACTTATGATAAAATTAGTGTTTTCTTTTCTGATATAATGCTGAAAGATGTAAAAACTTTAGATCAAATGCATCAAATTAAGCACTTTCCCATGTTCAAAATAGGATTCCTTAAAATCTACTTCCTATGACTAGCAATGTGGTACAAGAAACTCAGTTGAGTCTTTCCTATAATAACGGCTGGAGGTGTCAGCATTAGGAAGGTCAAATTATGCAAGGTACTATAATGGTTCACCCAGTATATGTGTAGCATTGTTGTTGGGCTTTGATCTGAGTTGGAGCAATTCAAGTTGCTATCTTGAAAAAATTAAAAAAAAAGAATAAAAGTAGAAAGTCTATTATATCCCTCTAGCACATGGAATCTATTGATATTGTTAGTTTAAGAAATTCACATCTTCCTCAGTTGAAGCTTACATGCTGATGTGTCTGTTCAGTACATGAATCTTCTGTACTTTCACTCTGAAGCTGTCCTGCCCATAGCAAATATTTGTCCACTAAATTTTAGAATTGATTAGTATGTGCAGTGTTGTGTTATTCATAAGACATGCAAAATTAGCTTTCTATTTTAGAAGCTTTTGCTCTCATGTCCTACCTGTATGTTTAGAGACAGATTGGATATCCATGTCAATTGTCATGTACTCTCTCTGATATAAATTCCCTTCTATATAAAACCTTGATTTAAGAGAGACATTAACTAGTTATTGCATACAAGAAATTTGGAGAGTTAACAATGGTATCAATCTTTAGAAGTTTAATATAGCAAGCCTCTGTTGATTTGACTCAAATATACCTGACTTGCTGTACTATGCTATCATTCTCATATCTTGGATGGTATAACAATCCTCTTCGTTGTAATGAAAGGTATGCGTTAGTGCTTCTCTCTGCTTGAGAAAAATGATCATAGATTTGGTTTCTAGTTTATGTTTGCACATGCCATGACCAATTTAATGGCATTTAGGTTCTGTTGGAATTGTTGGCAAGTAACTTCAATAGTTTGAGAGGTAGATATCTCTTCCAAAACTTTGCTGATGGTTTGGTAGCAGAGGGTATAGTGATGACCTAACCTTTTTTTAATGCACATCAAACACCTTCTAGATTATTAAGTAAACCCCCATTTTCGTCTGTTTCTGTGAATTCCAGATCTAAGTTAGTTGCTCACTGGATATGCGGGAATGGGGATTGAAACTAGATATTTGGTTGTAGAAGATTGAAAATAGGAACCTCAAAAGAAGTTTAGTGATTTTATTTCTGTTGTTCAAAAGATGTTGTTTCCAATAGTTTTAGTGAGAGTCTCAATGTTACCTTTGACATTGTTTGAAATCTAAAGGATGTCTCAAGGCCAATGTTTTTTATTCGGTTAAATTATGTTCAGATTCCTGAAACCAAATTTGTTTCTTGTCGTTGTTTTAAGATTGTTGTGATAAGCAAAGCAAGCAAGAGAAGGTTTAGGGGCTTTACATGTGGTTTTTTTTTGGTTTTTTGATGATTGTATTACCACAAGTGCTGTCGCATTGATCCTTTTAGTGTTTAGTGATTTCTTTATCATTCTTCTTCTTCTTTCTTTGGTTAGCTTAAATGAACATGACCAATTTAAAGGAATTTATGGAATTCAATTTTCTCAATGCTTGATCCTTTTTTAGGAATTCCTGGGATATTTAACTTGGTTTTGTGAACTAAAAGAAAATTGATTTGCGCCAAATTCTAAATTTTTTAGAAGTAGGATCCAAGTAGAGCTTGAGGTAGAGTTTAGTGAATGGACAAAGCGAAGTTACTATAATTATTGGCATTTAGTTTGTGGCAAAATTATTCTAATCAACTCTCTTATAGGCAACAAATGCCTTCTATTTGCTGTTTGACAAAATTTGTAAGATTTCATTGGAAAATTTCAAGTAATCAATGTCCACTTTCTTTTGTCTTTTTCCCTTCTATTTGAATGACGTATTGGCCAATTATGTACCTTTTCTTGATTGCAATAATCATTGAGTAACAGTGACCTATAACTTTCTGCTTATCCAAGAAAGTCTGTAGGTGTTTTTGTTGGGATGTTTGCAATGAAGTGAGAGAGAATTTTCTCTCTGCATTATGTCTGATGATGCTTAGATTTCAATGTCTATCAATATTTGTGCATTTTTAGGCTCCTCATTCATCGAATTCCTTCATTTTATAGGTTTTAGATGCTCATGATGTTTCAACATCAGCAACGAGTGCTAAGAGTAAAAGTTCTGGAAATCGTCAGATTAAAGCTGCAGAAAGCACACGCAGTGAAGGAAGATCTGGCTCTATAGACAATGAAGATGATGAACAGCATAAAATGACATCAAGTGGAATAACCGTTCGAAGACTTGAAGCTGAAGAATTTGACAGGGAAAAGGAACATAAAAGACCTGAGAAGAAAACTGATGTTGCTGTCAAAAGGCAAACTAAGCTAGGAAAAAGGCATTTGGAGGAAAGTAGTGATGCTGAGAATGAGGGAGATGTATCTGAAGATGGTGAATCTCAACCTGCCCAAAAATCTGTAAAGGTGACTTCCCCCTGCTTTTATATGCACTTGCTTGGATAATCTTGTGCTCTCAAATTTTTAATTTTCATAATATCAAAAAAAAAATTTTATTGCAGAAGGAAGAAACATCAACTCCTAAACTTGGGAAACATATTGAGCATCTAAAATCAGTGACTAAAGGTTGTGGAATGAGGTAGATATAATGTTTAAATTGAGATTAATTTCCATGTCTAGGCTGAGCTCTTGATGCTGTTTTGAAATTTCTAACAAACTTGAACTCCCTTCATCCTTGACCCCACACCCCCATCCAAACTAAAGCATTGCAGCTACAGTGTGCAAGAAAACAAAGCAGGTACCTGATAGCAAACGTGAGGATATCTTAACAAAGGATTTAGATGACATTCTCACAAAAGAAGGGCTATCAAAGAATCCTTCTGAAAATGGTGAGAGAATGGAAAGCACAGAAGAGCTTAAGGGGGAAAACGAGGAAAGACATCTTCGAAATCTCCCTCCAGAAATGATGGATAATATTCTCAAACGCCTGTCTATAGCATGTGTTTTAAGGTTCAAGGCAGTTTCTAGATCTTGGGGCCATTATCTTTCCTCTTTAGAGTTCATCAGGGAGAACTCAGAGATGCAAGCTGTGAAATTGTTACTTTACGGAAATAGAAGGTTTAAAGTGGGCGATCTTGAACCACTGTTTGGTATTGGTCCAGCTCAATTTGTAGATCTCAACCAAAATGGTACATTGGAGATAATTGATTCTGCAGCAGGGCTGATATGCCTTGTGAATTGGGATTCAAGGGATATTGATATATGGAACCCCAGCATGAGAAAAATCGTGAAGCTGCCCAGGATATATTTGCCTGATGGAAATTTTTTGTTGCCACTGCATGATATAGATGGTTTTGGGTTTGCTGTGTTGAATGGGGACTTCTACGTCGCTGTTGTATCAAATTTTATCCTTAAGCCCTACCTTCATAGAAAACTGAGATCACGCATTATTTTGTTTACCCGAAGTACAAATGGTTGGAATGAACTACCAGAAGTTGATGCATTGCTCAAGAATCCAACTCCGACCTTGAGGTCAGCTGTTTTTTTAAACCATAATTGGTATTGGCTGTCAACCTGGTTTGAGGACAGCAACAGGAAGAAAACCATAACAAAAGTTTTCAGTCTTGACTTGATGGACAATACCTACAGTTGCTTGGAGATCCCACTAATTGACGTAGGATGCCAGATGTCTCTCCTAGGTGTAGGCCAGGAGATTGGTCTTTTTTGCTTGTATACAACAAGAATTGATCTATGGAGGTTTACTTTTGGGAATAGTTGGCACCGGATAACATTGGACCATAACTTTGGTCCTGTGAGGAGGCTGAGATCGTTGTTTTTCCAGGGAGGGAAGCTATTACTACTAGTTGGAAGTCACATTTATGTTGCTGATTTGCGTGACGGAAGGATAGAACTTCCATTGCTGGAAAATGCCGGCGTCATTGACGACGCAATCACATATCGCCCAAGCTGCTTGTCTCCCATTCTTCTTAACCCAGTCTAATGAAAGGGGAACTCTTGAGTTACACGAGTCTGTTATTTTCTGTACGCATTAAGTCAATGTAGATCTGCAGCACAAACTTGACATCGATTGTGTAGCCCATAATATACTGCTGCACAGTTCCAGCTATACCCCTATAATAGACTGCTGCACAGTTCCAGGTATACCCAGTTTCTATGTAATGCAGACGTGTTTTTACTCTTGCGGATTCTTTTCTCTAAGATTCATGGCTGTGGAGAGAACTCAACTACTGAAGAGCTTCCATTGATTAAGTCTTTGATTTTTCTTTTCCTTTTTAGTTGTTATTTGATTCAGTTGCTTTTGTTGTGGTGAATCCAATCCCCCTTTTTTTGCAGTATGCGATGGTTAGTGGTTCAGGGCTTTGATTGATACTTTGTTTTCTTAGCTGCATGTTCATATTTTGGCTGAGCTTGACTGTTTTGTTGCTATATAATTGAACTCTGTTGTCCCGTAATAGAGCATTTATTGGCTTTCATCTTGGCAATATTGTTCATCTTGGCTGATAATTTTCCAGTCACATTGTTGGGTAGGTGATAGCAGCCAGTTTAGATGTTTGGGTGTCAAAATGATGCCACATCATTCATTAGTCTTGACGTTGTTTATCTTAACTGATGGGATTCTGGTTTGTTTTTTGTACATAATTGGTTTTTGGTCTGTTGGATTGCAAGCTGCTTTCATGGATTTTTAGATTGCATTCTTGCACAAGAAGTAAGGTTTTCTGCTTTTTATTGACTATGTTATCTGTATAGCTCTTATGCTTTGTAATCTGCCTGTTATGCTCATATCTTTGATTAAAAAAGCTTGCTGCAGTTTTCTTTTCTTTGTTATTCTGTTTGGTTGGTGGGTTTATTATTTGCTTCTCTTTGTTTGCTATCTTTTGGGTACTTTAGTGTGTGGATACTGTAGATTTGGATGGGAAATTTGTACAAGTCTTGTGTGTGATTGCTATGCACAATATTCTGAAAGAGGCAAAGTAGTATAGTGAAGCAAATCGCCAATGTCGATGCTGCTTCAAAGAAGAATCAAAAGAGTGAATGTTGTGAGGTTACTTCCACTGTCCCTTTGACAGCAATGCATTTGTCGGAAACTACAATACCAGCTACAACTTTAATGGGGCTGATGTTGTGACTGTTGCATTGCCAAAGCTTAGAAGGCTTTCGATCTCAGGCTTTTGTTCCTTCATATGATTTTGTTCCTTCAGCGTCTACATTTGCAAGGGATGATTGAGGATGAAAGTTTTGAAAATGTAGCTTCTTTTTAAACAAGGAAGTCGAGATTGAGTGACAAATCTACTGCATAATATGAGGATAATATGCCGAGTGTTATACATATTGAATCCTCAATGTCTGTTTCTGATGGTGGCAAATCTGAGTTGATGAAGTTTAATGCATCAAACTCTGTTCCAGGACCTGCTGCTGTTGGCAACAATGCTCCTATTACAGAAGGTGAATTTCTTTATCCTGTAACGTTCTTTGTGTTCTTATACATTTGCATTGCTCTTACATTCACGCTGATTAATTTTAGAAGAGAAATTTTATTGTGTTCCTCTTAAATTTTAGAATGCATGGTTGGATATTACATGGATTGGATCTGTATGAGCTGTTCCATTTCTTTAACTGATTTATTCACAGAAATAATTCTCACTGTGGGACAGAGTTGATGCTCTAATAATTTAGAAATTCCTTTCATTGCTAGAAGAATGTGCTTCAGAAACAAGTTATATTTTCCACTGAATGCTTCAGTTAGCCAAAAGGAAATAAAGAAATCAAGAATTGCATTATTTTTTTCCTTGGAAGCAATTACACAATTTTAAACTGATAGAAACCTATTATTGACTTTCTTATGAGGACGATTGATAGCACATTCTGCAGGGAAGCCTTGTGGAAAGTGCTTAAAATTGGTGCAACAGTTGTAAATCATATAGTTGTTCTGCACCGCTTGAGCCTTTCTTGGCTACTGGTGTACAGCTCTTGATTTAGACATGCAGTGTTTGAAAGAATATTTGAATTGCATGGAGATTTTCTGACGACCAAATACAAACATTTTCATTGAAACTTCCCAGTCATCTGCATTTGACGAGTTTGAATATATCCTCATTGGTTGGTTCTTTGGGTATGGAATATCCAGAAGGTCAAGATTCTTATATTCACTGATGGGTGTGCCACCCATGAAAAAGGCGAAAAGAAACCCCAATAATTGTTATGTTAGAACATGTTAAACAAGAGTTTTATCAATTGAATGGAAGGAACTGTTATGATTCTGGTTCTAACTTACATGATGCGTTGTGGATTCCAAAGGATGAAATGGGTGTGAAAATCTTCAGTCGGTTCGAACCAGAGGTCGAATTGCTGCTATCTGTCTCCGTTGCCTTAGTTGTATACGTTTGAGTGAGGAATACAAGGGTCATCACTAAGGTTTCCCGAGAATGCAAAGCCTATTTCATGATGAATCAGTCCTTGAGATGACAACTGCAAAATACCACCCAAATTATTATCATTTTAATCTAAGAGAGTAGCTGAAGCAGTATATACTATGAGGACCATATATATGCCACCAAAAATGTACTAAACTGCTAATTACGTGATAGGCTATCACAATGCTGGCAGAATTTCGAGGGACAAGTTTGAGTTGCGTGACAATTTTGTCAAATAGGTACTCATTTTTAGATTGGAAGCAAGAGCCAGAGGTTTTATCAAGCGAGAAAGTAAACTGAGAACATATTTAATTCAGAGCATTATGCAAAATAATAAGATGCAAGCTTGTCCGAGTATTACTTGTGAGCTAAATGAACCTTCATTTATATACAGAAAATTCGTTAGGCCAAGTTCTGCTGTGGCTGCGTTTTGCATTTATATTCAAATGAAGTTTATACATTCTCATCTTCTGTTATGAATTTTGGCACTTTTTGGAATTGATGTATGCTTATTTGCATTTTCATTTATCCTGCGTGGGTACTTTTATGAGATTCTATATCAATTAGACATTCTTCACATCTGATTTTGCAATGTAGTTCTCGTATTGTCATAGTGAATCTTGGCTGTGGATCTGTGCAAATGGCTTATGCTATCTCAGAATCAGATTCTTTTAAGGCTCCAAAATTATCAGATGGAAAGGATGCCTATGTCCAGGAAATGTATGTCTGAACTCTGAAGGGGATATCCATTAGCAAAGATTTACAGCATACTACTTTTTGGGACGTTTATTGCAATCTATAACCGTTTATTGCAATCTATAACCGTTTGTTTTTATTAATAATAACTAAAGGGCTTCTGAGAAGTTCATTTCTGGATATATGCTGCTCTTTATTCTATTATTTAACACCTCTCTTTTAGATTCATCTCTTTTACAATTTTTATGGATCTTGTAAACAGGTAATTGCCCTATGGCTTGCTAGTAGCTCGTACTGAAATATTGAGGGCAGGTTAAAAAGCCCAACAATTCTTGTATCTTGGCAGCTTTGATGGTTTGCCCTACTTTTAGCGTCTCCAGGCCTGATTTCCTCTTGGAAGTGATTTTCTTCCTTTTTTTTCTTTTTCTTTCTCGGCCTTCCTATGTACTTACTACTTGTCAATTACATTCTACGTCAAGACTATGAGAGGATAGACGGCATTTTAATGGAGAAGAAGGGTTAGAAGTCAGGAGAAAAAGGATTTTATATATATATATATATATATATATACACACTAGAAAATTGGCTGGCTGTGCCATATTTCTCTTCTTTATTGAGAGAAAATGTTATATATATATATATATATATACTAGAAAATTGGCCGGCTATGCAAGGCACAGCCGATACCCAACGTATTGTGTGAAAAATATTGAAATATTTGGTGTTGTTCTTAGTTTTAGATAGAGAGACAACTATATGTATATTGAAAATATTTTTGTTGCTTAAAGGCTAAAATTTTAATTAGATTAAATAGTCATTTATTTGAATAACTGAAAGTATTTAAATTGTAAGATAACAATGAAAGTTGAAATATGATTAGCATATGGGTGTTGTTGTATTGTTATTTATTATAGCTCTTGAGCATGTTAGTATGGATCCATATTCTCTCTGAGTGACTTTTGTTGCTTCCCGTGCTATTCCTAGACAAAAATTTTTTTGGGGGGGATAAGTGAAAGTAAGTTGCTATTGTCAGTTATCTGCAAAAATAGCACAAAAATTTTTTTGGGGGGGATAAGTGAAAGTAAGTTGCTATTGTCAGTTATCTGCAAAGTGATCATGCACGGATATGAAGCCAGTTGCGAAGTATACATTCCTGCTTGCTTTGATGCCATCTAATCGAAAATCATTCAAACGCCAATTCATGAATTGGACTGAAGGTTACCAACAAAGACCAAGAATCAAAAAACTGGAGGAAGGGAGTAAAAAAAAGTTGAGGCCTAAAAGGGTGGATAAATATAAAAGTTTTAATTAATAACACCAAGTCTTGACAACATTTCTCTCAGAACTTTACCATAAGATGGAGAATGCTAAACTCAAAGTCTTGTGAATGCCTTCTTTTCATTCCCAGGCGCGTGTGGAAAGTAGAGTTGAGGCATCTGGAAAAGGAAGTGGGATGATGGAGTTTTAACTGAGTAGTCCTGGCAAGAATGATACTACCTTTGAACTAAGAACATTAAGGTTGTCATTTGATTAGGTAGACAAGAAATCAAAGGTTCGAAGTAAACAAAAAACATAGAAGTCCAATCCAGCAACACAGAACATAAAATTTGGATGGAGTTCTGATAGTATTAAATGCAAATATTCAGAAGAATAGAGTCATGGGCAATAGTAAGGTTAATTGCATAAAATAATATATAAGAAGGAAAAGAAAAGGCGACAGTGATTTAAAGAAATCTTACCAGGAAGAGGAATGAAAAAGAAGTTTGAGTAGAACATATGTCACAAGAACAGATAAAGCATAGGAAATCTATAATTACTTATAAAAAAAGGTGTGGAAGATGCGTTCATAATATTTTTTCTCAAGAAAAAAGATAATAAACAAAGAAAGTCATTACATAAAAGAAGAAAAAAGGCAGGAAATAACTGTTAAAAAAAGAAAATTTTGAGCAAATAGAAAAGAAAAGGAAAGAATCCAGTAAGCTGAAAGCATGCTTTTATCTCATTTTTGAGGGGGAAAGTGTTGTAAAGACTAAAAGGGAAAGGGACAAATCAACCAAAAAGGGCTAATCATAGGGAATTGAGGCTTGTTTTCAGCATTCAATTTTTTTTGCCCTTTCTTCTATAATTCACAAGAAAAGGTAAACCACATCAATGCCAAAGACCTTTCAGAAAAATGGAGTCCGGAATCAGGAATAAATGATCAAAAGAGGCTTGAAAAAGAATGAAACCAAGCCCAATACAATTAGCTGGTTACATTGTACGTTGTGTACAGTAGAAGTACCTTTTCAGCAAACTAAATGAAATCTATCGCCAACAAGTACACAAAATCATCAAAACCTGACATGATCTGTAGTAAAATAACATTGCTTTAGGGAGAAAAGAACCAAAAAAAAAAAAAAAAACTCCGTTCTAGTATTACAAAATGCACAGCATACGAAACCTACTAAAGAATAATACCTCCATAGTGTTTTTCTTGATATGTCTTCTTATGGCCCCCAGCATCTGCTTGAAATTGTTTGTTTATTGGGACTCGCCACAGCTTGATTTTGAAATATTGAGCAGCCTTGTCATATGCAGAGTGGGCAGATACTGGTATTGTCCTATATTCGTAAAGAAAAATGCATGATGTAATTAATTTGCCCATGAAAATTAAGCAAGAAAAATTTATATGTATGGCTACAAACATTTCTGGTTTAGCGATTCCCTTTTTAGCTCTCATGTAATCACGAGATGATTTCACTGCCAATAATATGCTTTCTGCCCCTCCAGATGTCATGTTCCCACAAATTTGCCCTCCAGAAGCCTTTTCCTTACTTCCAAGTAGTGCAGCTGTCATTGTGACAACCTCTGCTTCAAATCTTACAACACTTTGGAATACGTTGAGATGCAGTGGATTAGTATGTGCCAACCTGAAAGGTACCTCAAGTGCAAGAGGCCAAAAGACAAAAATTAGTGACACCATTTTAATAGGCTGAAGGATGATAAATGAGAATGGAAAAGCATCTAAAGCTGACAACGAAAATCAAATCTATGACTTTTCCCTAGAATCTCCTTCAATATAATTACTGAAGTTTTACCAGAAATTAGAAATGCTTGTTTATTGTATACATTAGCCACAGATCAAAACTATCCTATTGTCTAGCTAATAAAATGGGCTTTTTAATATGAACAACTGTATTATCATACTAACATTGAACGTGCCTCATTTATCAAGGGAAAGTGTCCTTCATGCTCAGTTCCTCCAATGTAGCTGCACATACATATCAAGTTAGCCCTTGCTCGGAAGAATATACTACAAGTACTAAAATCACTATCACAGAGGTGCCTAAAAGTATGCATAGCCAACAATTAATTGAGAACATACACTGTACCAGAACATCTGCCCTGCCAGACCGCATCTTTTTGCTTCTCATCTTTCATTTTCTTGATAACTACAACTCCCAGTCCTGTCCACGGTAGCTCACTCATCAAATCATCTCTTTTGGATTGACCAGAAGCTTGCATTTTATCTACAACCTGCAAAGTACACGACCAAAAAATGCAGCTCATAAGCTGAGCAAGATTTTTAGTTACAAGTGACAACTAAAATGAAAAATAAAAAATAACACACTGGACCATGAAAAGCAATGGACAACAACCTTTTCGTAACTGATAAGATTCATATTTGTAGCTGGAATTCAAATTTGCTTTAAAAAGATTTTAAATAGTAAAACAATTTGACAGTTAGACTTGCACTATTACACCAGAAACATTTGACAGTAGGAGAACATCATCCATTGCTACTTTTAGTTCTCTTCCTTTTTTGATTAATTGTTCTCTATTTGGCTACTTTTCATTGGCCAATCAATGATCAAATTCTTTACTTATTTCCAAAAATCATTTAGACCGTTAAACATAATCTAAAAAGAACAATAAGCATATATTATGAAATCATAATGGATAAAGAATTATACACCACCTTTTGCTTTTCGTCGTCAATGTATCGTTTTACTCCAGGCACTAACCTGTATCAAATATAGCCAAAATTTACAACAAAAATAAAGGACATTTACAGTTGTAGCAAGCTCCAAATAACAAAGGAAAAATAGTCAAACAAATATTGAGAAAGAAATAGTTGAAAGATTACTTGAGACAGCCCATGAAGCAGCCTAGAATAGTAGCTTTGAGTCCGTTCTCCGAAATAACGTCGAGAAATGATTGCAATAGTCGAGCCAAAATCAGAGTGAGAATCGGAGTGGCGACCAAAGCAAGAGGTTCGTAGTTAGCCAAGGAAGAATTGGCCGAAGAGTTGAAGACCTAACCGGCACCATCTAAATTTCCAATCATATCAAGTCTGAAAGTAGGTTTTCTTGAATGATTTTTTTGTCAACAAATATCCCATGGCCATAATTTAAAATGCATAATTATATAAAATGCATCATTACATATCCAATATAAAAATTTAAAAACAACAGATTGAGTATTCAGTTTATCAAGACAAGTAAAGTCTAAAAATGAAATCAATAAACTAAGAGAAGATTAGCTCCAGTAAGATACATAAAACATAGGGACTTTGATCATAAGCATGAAAGTTGAAAGAAATATTAGGGGAACATAAAAGCAAAACAGATTGAAAGACTCAGAAGCAGCAGCCAAAGGTGCATGCAGAAAGTAAAGATCCCAAATAGAACTCAGATTCTGATTTATCGATTTCATGTACACAAAGAGGTAACAACATAACACATGCAAAAAGGGGGGAAAAATATAAACAAAAGAGCTAAAGCTAACCTGGAACCAGAGCAGTCTGATGTCGACAAGCAGTGGCCTAAAAAAAAAAAGATGCAAAAAAGAAAGCGTTAAATACAATAAATACAAGTAAGGCGAGCACTTGATTCATTACAGCTTAAAAACAAAAAGGGGAAAATAAAAAAAAAAGGTTGAATACAATAAATACAAGGAATCTGATTACCCGATTGACCATAAGGAAAAATCAAAAGGAAATGAAAGGGGAAATTACTGTTGTATTTCACACAAAGCAAACGAACTGAAGCAGAAAAGGGAATTTTTTTAACAAAAAGGAAAGACTTGCAAAAAACTTCAAAAGGCAGCAGAAAATTTGTCTGCGCAAACAGGCAGCAAAAAACAAGGGCCAAAGGCATCTACTAATAAATACAGACATACATAGGTCCTTTCTATTACCAGAAGATACATCGTCATATTACGTAAACAAAAAAAATAAAGTAAAAAAAGAGGGAAAAAAAGAAGGCAAGTTTGATGGATCTCAAAACACCTAAAAGCTCTAAGGGCAACAAGAATAAGAAAATAAGAATACAATTATTATCCAAACAACATGCACATCGATTCCGAGCATCAACTGAAATTGGCATGAAAAAATTTAAGGGGAAAAGTTAATAAATAAGAACGAAAATTCGAAGGGGGGGGGGGAGGAAGAGAAGATGAACAAAGGACTAACTTTTTCTCGGTGTTCAGAAGTGAGAGAAACCAGATGGTGTCAAATACTTCGAAAGCTCTGAAGACCGATGATAAGTAGTGGGCTCTAATGTCTTCATTCCACAAAGCAGAAGGAAAAAAGAGTGCAAACTGTTGGGTTGGGGGGGGGGGATGTATCAGAATGTATAACAGTTTGGGATGGGCGGCAAAGGACAACAAAAAGGCTAATGTATCAGAATTAAGTGGGAAAGGACAAATATCAGAGTCAAAGCCATAATTTGCAGAAGACCATTCCATGCGTGTAGAATTGGATATGGCAGAAAAATAGAAAATCGGGCGGTAGAAGTTGAATCAAGAAGGGGCAAATCACATGCTGCTTCAGAATGGCAGGTTCTCCGGTACGGGGCCCTGACCGGTGAGCAGAGAGTCAAGCGAAGGAGAGAAGATGAAAGGAGGAAGAAAGCAGCGGACCAACAACGGGGGAAATAAAATGACAGATCCAACCCTGAACAATTTGTAGCACATGATATAATGCAAAGGGCAAAATAGTAAATTCAACTAAAAAGATATAAGAAGAGAAGCGAGCGAAAGAGGTGAAGCAAAGTTACCGAAACTAACCCTACAGTAAGTCGCTATTTGCCAAGCATGGTATACACCCGTGGGAAGAAATGTAATTTAAAATGAAAAACAAAAAAAACCCTTCAATAGTTCATGACTGTTACGTACAGGCACCACTTTTTGAGGGTAAACTTGCCAGAAGGTAATGCTGCACATTAACACTCCACTCCACACTATCCCATGTGGCCGAATGTGGAGTAAGCAAACTTGTGTTTTTATATATATGTAGGACTAGAAATCTTCTGGTTGTGCAAGGCACAGCCAATACCTAATGTGTTGTATCAAAAATGTTAAAAAATTTCCTGTTGCTCTTAGTTTTAGATGGAGACATAATTATACCTATATCGAAAATAATTTACTCATGAAAAGGTTAAAATTTTAATTAGATTAAAGAGCCATTTATTTAAATAACTGAAAGCATTCAAATTATAAGTCAACAATGAAAGTTCATATATAATTAGCATATGGCCTTTTGGTGGTGCTGCTCCTGCTGCTAATATAATCGTTGCGCATGTTAGCATAAATCCCCATTCTCTTTGAGTGCTTCCGTTGCTCCTCCTCCTATCCCTACACACTTTACCTTCTCTTCTACGTTGTATACTTTAGCAAAGCCTTCTAGCTCTCAACACTTAGCACAGCCATTATGCTTATCAAAGTTCTGGATTCATGCAAAGTTGTATACTTCTTGCTGTGCTAACATTTTATTGGCTAAAGCCTGTAATTCAAAGCACCTAAATTGTGAAGGAAGGATTGATTACCTCTTTTTTTTTTGTGCATAGATCACAATGATCCTCAATATAGAATCAACAATATACATCAGAACGTTTTCTAAATTTGTCATGAAATAAGTTCTTTTTCATAATAGAACAGAGTTTGATGTGCTCAGAGTGTAATTTTATGTGTACAGATATTTTATATAAATATCTGATAAGAATTAAGAAGACACAAATACTCAGATTGGAAAGCAAAGTTGAAGGCATTTGGAAAAGGAAGTGACACGATGGACTTTCTAGCCTTCGGATTATGAATGAATCTGAAATCGGCTAAAGCCTTGACTGTTGAGGACATCAATAATATGTTTAGGCTGATTGAGGTACCCTGTTGCTGAGAGTATTGGTTTTTTGTCAAAAACTTCCGTGTAGATGCACCATACAGATTAGACATCAATGGAGGTCCTCTAATTATGGCAACAAAGGAGTAGTTCTAGCACATGATACCACCTTTCAACTAAGAACATAAATGCTGTAATTCGATTAGCAAGACAACACATCGAATGCTTCAAATAAACAAAAAATACCAAAGTTCAATCCAGCAAAACAGAAGATAAAATTTTTATGGCGTTTTTTACACAAACCTCACAGTAGGAAATGCAAACTTTCAGAAGAATAGAGCCATGGCCAATAATGCAGGGAGCTTGAATTCAAAGTGAAGATGCACATTTTTTAGCCAGAAGCTATGCCAAAAAAGGGAAAAATCAGCACAAAGGATAAACAGGAAAATTAAAACAAAAAGGAATACTAATAAAGCAATAGAAATAACCAAGCAATTCAATAACATCGTGGGATAATATGCAGTGAAGGTATGTATTAAGAGCCCATCCTCAATTTCTTAATACACACTAATCAATGTGAAAAAGTTATTAACCCCTCCTATCAATAATTTAACATCTTCTAGCACAGATCTAACAGAAATCGCACTCAGGTTCAGAGGCAGGATGGAAGTGCAAGGGGAAGACAAACTTTACTTACTCAAGGGAAGACAAACTTTACTTGTTCAAGAGAAGACAAACTTTGGTCAATCAAAGGTCGTTGGGAATTTTTTCACATTTAGAGTGATTAAGATGACAAGTTAACATAATAACCAAAGAGCATTGGACAAAAATAGCAAGATTTATAGTTGGCTAATAAATCTCCAGAGTCTTAGATAGTGTAATATCAACTTTACTTACATTTAGCCTCAAGGAAAAAACCCATTTAAATGTGTATCAAACAGCTTCACAGTCCCCCATCTGATATGCTACGACAAAAAGGCTAGCGAGAGTACACTTGCAGTAAAGTGTTGTATAAAAAGGTAAGTACAATAACGTGTCATATAGAAGTACATTGACTTGATGCTGTGCACTTCAAATGGGGCCATAACAGAACACGGGGACATTTCTTAGATTAACGATTAGTGAAATGAAAAAGAACATCCAAGCACTTAGATAAACTAAAAAGCTAACAAACCATTTCTCTCATTAGCCAAAAGAAGTCCCTTTTGGGGAAAAAAATGGTCTTGTTTTATTTCCAAACAAATTCAGCATCAAGTTACCAATTCTTTTAGGAAAAATAAGTAGCTTAATTTGATACAACAACTCAATAAAAAAAAAATTAAGAACTAATGTTACTCTAGTTTATCTGAATCAGATCCTAAAACTCAATCAATAAGGTTCTTAATTTCAGAACCTTATGATTGCTACCCTTTAGGTTAACCCCATTTTTTAAAAAAAAAATTCAAGCACTGCATCAACGAAAAAGAAATATCAATGGACCAATACAAATAACTCAAAAGAATGGTAATTTGATCTCTTGCGACTTGATCAGTGATTTTAAAATAAAAACATAAGTTTTTTTTGGCATGTTTTCTAATAGTTTCACCGGGCGAAAAAGAAGTGCATATAAATACCAATAAACTAAGAATAAAAATGATAATTTGATCTCTTGCAACTTGATCAGTGATTTTAAAATAAAAACATAAATTTTTTCTGGCATGTTTTCTAACAGTTTCATGGGGCGAAGAAGAAGTGCATATGAATAGCAATAAACTAAGAAATACTTAGCCAAAAGTTCAATATTTTCAATATCTTCTAACACATATGATTACATATTTAAGAAAGAACAGAAACTAACCTGCAGATGAAACCAATCCTTATCCGAAGCTCTTTCTAGTCAATCAACAAGGGTACAAGCTCCCTCAGAGTGATATAATCGAACTGCAATTTTACCAAAAAAGCCACCGAAAAGACTAAAAAGGAAAAGGAAAAGGAAAAGAAAAGGTCAGCATATCAATCCAAGTTTGTATACATGCCACAAAGAGTTATTCCAAGAAATAATAGCAGCAATAAGGTTCTTGATTTGAAGTTCTGAACAAATCTTTTATCGCCCAGCAGATGATGGTTTGATTAATTTTCTGACTTAGAGGGATGTGAAAAATCATTTAGCAATCCTTACCATGAGTAGTTAACAAAAGAAACAGCACAAAAGAGAGCCATATGATAGGACTGCAGACAGAAAAAACAAAAAATAGTGGCAAAGATAAATTCCATTTCAGAATTGTGAATAAATGTAGATCATGAAGAAAAATGCTGAAATTATAGAATCAACTAACCTTATTCCGACCACAAATTCAAAATCTTCCTCAAGGGATCTCTTGATGTATGTCCGAAAATCAAATCTTGTGCCATCCTCAGGTGTTGAATGTGCCTGATGTGCAAGTAATTAGAAAAACTAACCTTTTCATGTGCATGTTAAAGCTCAAATGGATACAATAGTATATCTTCTATCGAAGGCACTTTCAATAACTTACAAGGACAAGGCCATGTCTAAGAGCCAAATAGTCAACTTTTGCAACTGATGCAAAAAATTGCCTTAAAAAAAAAAACCTGATCCAGGGAAATAAAGAAAAGGATCAGGAAGCATCAATTTTGCATTACTACTCACTTTTGAGGGGAAACAAAATAAATAGAATCTATCTGTAGCTTGAAACATTCGGTATTCTCAGAAGTATTATAAATCAAAAGTTAGGTCATTGCTCTCATCAAAACGAGAACTGGAAACTTGCTCCAGAAGTGCAGATGTCTACGTCCAAAGGAAGTATCCCTAGCAAACTTGAGTCTCTCAGGATTTGTGATGAACATGTCAAGATTTCGTTAATGAAGGTTTATCAAAATATTGGAATATCAAATCAAGGCATCTAATTATCTCAGCATGATTATTGTTGGAAGACTACTACAAAGTTGAAAAGCAAAAAAATGTTCGAAACAGCTACTTGTCACTCTAATAAACATGTTTGGCAAAATTAGGACTTAAGCGGACAAGTAAAATGATATAAGTATTGTCGACCATACCATGATTTCAATCCTTGGAAGGAGATTCTCCTTTGACAAACTTGTGTTAATGTAAATTGACAGGCCAAAATATGATTATCATCATATACAAATTGACTTGTGCAGACTTGGCTCAAATCATGCAATTATTTATATAAAAAAAAATAGAGTGAATTTTATAATGGAAAAGCTGTCAAAATTATATCATCCAATTGCACCCCACTTCCCTAGAAGTCATGAATACTGATTTCTAATTGCTGGAAAAAAGCCTACAACAGCATCCATCACTACCAATGGAAAAAACAAAAAATGGGTTGATCTTATGCTAAACTTTGGGTAAATAGTTTTTTGTAGATGTAGAACCCCAAACGCATTATTGAGAAGGGCTATCTGAAATGTCAAATGACTTGATCATAGCTAAACTTTGAGTAAATAGCAAAATGAGAATTACTTAATCAATCAATTACACTAATATTAATTTCATACCTTTCCCTTTTTAGCTTCCAAATGATCTTGTTTTCTCATGACTGGAGCAGAAGCCAAACAATTCCAAATCTTCTCTTTCCCTTTTCTCCCCAATTTCCATATTCATAAAAAGGGCTGAGACAGCAACTGTAATTTCAAAACTAAAGTACATAAACCAAATTTAGTGTCAAAATCATCAAGCCAAACCATAAAAGGGACCAAAAATTCGAAAGTGAACTGAAACAATGGTAGCAATTGAACCATGATAACAACTGATGCTTACAAGTTACCAGACAAATAAATAGCAGGACATAAAGCTTCATAGCAAATCAGACCGGGATGTGACTCAATCTAATGTAGAAAATTGCAAGTGAAAGCAACACGTGTTCAGTGATGCCAAGGGCGACATTGAATATCATCACAATATTAGATTTTGGAAATTAATTTTGACACCCAATACCATATACAGCCTTTGAATTTTAAAATTTATCAACATACCAAAGTAAAGTCGGAAAATTAGCAAATCATGCATGAAAAAGCTCAGTACTCAACGCCAAGATGGAGGAAAAGTACCATGGCTGCAAGAAAGTATGACACAGTACATTCAACCAGATTAGAAAAACTAAAACATTAAATTCAGTAAACAATACACTTGATAATTAGCCAAAATAAAAAAAATTAAAAGTTCTGTCAAATAAATGTTACATTCACAAGTGGCCTATTTCCTATAACAACTTTTGTCCATGATTCTACCATGGAATTCGATTAAGCACAAAATACACTTAATATCTAAAGGAGAGTGCAAACTCAACATAAATCTGTCATAAAAGGAAAACTAATTCAATTCGGCTAGTTTAAAATAGTTTTTACTACCCAAATTCCTATAGTGCATTAAATTGGACAGTTTTTGGAGCTGGTCAAAGCAAAAGCTCCCAAATCAGCCATATGAGGTAGCATGTAGCTAGTACAAAATCAGAAAATGTAAAAAGTACTTAAAAATATGTACTTGAATCATCTAATAGATAAACTATTAACAGGAAAAAATAGGAAAAGACAAAGGATGAAATATACCAGCACTACAAGATGTAGGAGGATTCTTCTGCAAATCCTTGAGCTCTTTCAATATCCATTTTGATGCCATCACCTAATTCTTGAATTACAACTTTAGATCAGAACCTATACCAGCAAAAATAATGATACATTAAGTTGGAAAAATACTGAAAGTGAATAAATAAATAAATACAACTCTTTCAAGCCAAGAAAAAAAAAATACAAAGGCCATTCAAAACAAAGACCACATCAGAGAAATGCAAAGAGACAGTCAAGGCCAGATGACCGTTGAGGCAAATGAACAAACAAATTGCAAGATCCAAACACATTCATCACAACATAAAAATCTAAAAGACGGGTTCTTAAACAAAAGATTGAAGAAACAACAATGAGAAGCGTCACGGTAGAGGGAAAAGAACTTGGGCCGGACAAAGAATGCAGAGATGAATAAAGAACAAGCAGAGGAAGAGTGCAGGAAAGAGGATATATTGATTTATTGATTCCATTTTTTACTTAATTTTTTCTGGGAAACGCAATAGATTGCTAGGAAACTTATTTCTTGTCATAACCGGAAAAGGGGAAAAATCATACCTGGAAATCTATTTTTTTAGGCAAGAATCCCACAGTTGTGAGATGAGACACCATACCTCTCAAGAGAATCGAACGGCAAGACATAATTTGGGAGGGAAAATCTCTAATTTTATGGTTAAAGAGTAAACCAATTCTAACAAAAATTTCCCCATTGTCCTCCTTTCAAGTACAATTATCACGTGGGTGGGAAAATGCTATAGCAAGAAATCAAAGCAAAGCAGGGTTGATTTGACACTGAATGAAGAAGAAGAGCAGACCATAGTTTGCAAGAGCAGCTACTTCTTTTCTTTGCCTGAGAGAAAGGGGCAACCCTACACAATTTATGTGGAGAAGTACAGAGCAGGTAGATTAATTGAGTGGGGGTATGGGAAAAGTGAAGAAATATGCCCGATCGTGAGGCGCAAGAAACCCCAGAGCCTCTGCCTCCATTTCTGCTCTTCCACATTGGCCGTACAATAGAGGGACGAGACAAGAAAGAATAGGGAATCAAGAGCAGATGAAACAGGATGAACCAAAAACCCCCAAAATGACCCCAAACAGTTTGTAACTATTCAGAGACCCTTTGGTTTTATCAAGGGCACCCTTGTAATTTAAAATAAAAAGACAAAAACAACCCCAAATAGTTGTCTACTATGCGCAGCAAGCAAAGCTTTATCAGGACATTTTTGTCAAAAGACTCAGATGAACAATTCCTCCCAGTCTTTGCTGCTGCCACGTGGCTCAATGTGGAGCAAGAAGCTTGCTTTCAACTCTATGTTAGGAAAGTTAACTGTCAATCAACTAGAGTCCTATAATTAAGTTATTTCTATAATCAAGCTATTTCTATAATTAAACTATTCCTATAATTAAGCTATTCATAATAAATTCCTATATTAATTCCTATTTATTCCTGTAACACTCATCTCAAGTTGGGACATAGATGTTACTCATGCTCACCTTGTTACAAAAGTAATCAACTCGAACCCCGTGTAGAGCTTTCGTGAAGAGATCTTCAAACTATTCTCCAATCCTCACAAGTCCTGTAGAAATCAAGCCTATAGTTCTTGTTTGACCTACATTAAAAAAAACCCTAAAATCTAGTGACCCAAATGGTAAGTAAGTAGAACCAATAAAATTGAAACCCAAAACAAATTGTTTTGTAGGTAATCAAGAAGGTTAAAAATAAGAATTCAACACCACGGCATATCAATGGAGCCATGAAATAAGGCAAAGGTGAGTTGGACATGAGGGAAGTGGTAGGTAAACAAATGAAAATTGATAATAGGTTATATAATGAAAAGAAACCAAAACCTGAGATATTGAGATTTCAAATCATCTACAAAAGTTTGAACATCGATAGATGAGATTTAGACGATAAGGATTGTTTTTGAAATTCTATTTTTTAAAAATGAAGATTGAGAAATCTGGTAGAAATAAAGAAGCAAAAAGAAAGGAGAGTGGTTGAGAAAAACTTGGAGAGATTGCTTGAAGAATTATCAGAAATTGATAGGAAAAATAAAAAAAAATATCGAGAGAGGGGGAGAGGGGAGAGAGAGTAGCTAGACATACTTGTAAACTTGTGAAATTTTAAGAGCGTGTAGATAATGAGAGAGCAAGTGTAGATAACTCGCTCTGTCAAATAGCCACATTGGAAAGAGAAAAACTAATGAGATAAGGATGAAAATACGACTTTATTATATATATATATATGATACATGACATAGTTTATGGGCTAGTTAACATGTTTCAATTTCCATGGAATGAAAACTCAATCCCTACCTTTATTCACTGTAGATAAATACCTGCTTCATACTTTACTAAATCTTGAAGTTGAGTATTTTGAAACCCAGAAATATATCTTTTAAGAAACTAAAACCACACCACCGGAATTATGGATTGGTGTTGAAACGCCATGGAATCACCCATATGGCCATACTCAGAAAAAATGTGGAAAAAAACAAAAAATGAGTACTCTGACATGCTTTAGAACCAAACAAAAGATTCTCAAGACCCTTCTGAGCCACAGTAGGAGGCAAGACAATATAAGATAAGATCAGAAAAGCAGTAGCTCAAAAATAAAGTAAAAAAATAGACAAAGACATTTGGAACACATCATTGACTATAACATCACGGACCCAAACTCTACTCTTTCAGATGCCCCACATTTCAATGAGTTAAGTAATCACATGAATCCACATGAATATGTCCAAAGTAATAAAGAAATAAAACTTAATTATGAGCATGTGAATATATAGTACTTTGTATCTTTATGTATCATAAGAGTTTATCTCATAAGTCTTATATTATAGGAACTAGTGGGAATGGTACACCCTACGTGTGTGCAAATTTAAGAAGAAAATTTTTTAGAAAAAGGAACCGGTAGTAGGTGATTAGAATAACTAGAGCAACGTGGGAATTGGGATAAGATGTTTTGATTAAATAGCAGTTAATATGGGTAAAACTGTGATTCAGTATGAGTTAATACGGACAAATTTGAAAACACATAAAGTGACACTAAACATTAACACCAACTGTCAGGTATTCTAAATTTATTATAGTAAAGATTTTATTGACGTAAGGACTTATCTCATATACTACTACCAAACTTCTATATATGAAGTCTTTAGTCTGCTTATATCCTCAGAAAAGTTTGAAGAAATAAAATTCGTGTTTGTAAACTACCATGCTAAAATCCATATATATAAAACTACTATACTTTTAAATTTTCATTATTCCAAACTATCTTCCTTGCTATTGAATTGGCATTGATCTGCCTATCCTAGAAACTCCACCAAAAATAATCATTAAGTCTTCTCCTGTAACAGTGCACGGCCTCTATTTGCATAACAATGACTTTCAAATGGCCTAACTTAACACCTCAGGCAACAAAGTCCATAATACGAGCCAACAAGCCTTCCTGAGGTAAGTTAGGCCATTTGAAAGTCAATTCTAGGCAAATAGAGGCTTTGTACTGTTACAAGAGAAGAGTTAATGCCTATTTTTGTTGGAGTTTATAAGGTAAGCGGATCATTACCAGTTGAATAGTAAGGAAGATGGTTTGGAAGAATGAAAATTTAGAAAAACATGGTAGTTTTACAAACACAGATTTTATCTCTTTAAACTTCTCTAAGGATACAAGTAGACTAAAGACTCCTTATATAGAAGTCTAATACTATACATGAGATAAGCCCTCACATCAACAACATTCCTATAATACAAGGCTTATAAGATAAACTCTTATGTCATACAAAATCACAAAGTGCTATACATACAGATGCTCATAATTGAACTTTATTTTTTTAATACATTTGAGACATTCACGTGGATTCATGTGATTACTTTACTCATCAGAATCTGGGATATCTGATTGAGTGGAGTCCAAGTCCGTAATGTTATAGTCAGTGATGTGTTCCAAATGTCTTTGTCTATTCTAGCTTTATTTCTGAGCCACTGCTTAATATCTAACTCAAAAGGGTTCTCAGATTCTATCACCTAGTTGTAAATTATGTCAAAGTACTCATCTTTTGTTTTTTGAACCTGTTTCAGTGAGGATGATCAAATGTTCCATGGTGCTTCTACACCTGGTCATATTTCTGGTGATATGGTTTTATTTTCTTGAAAAATATATCTCTGAATTTCAAAATACTCAACTTCAAGATCTAGTATAGTATGACGCATGGACCTATATACTTTGAATAAAGGTAGAGACCAGATTTCCATTCCATGGAGATGTAAAAGTCTATAAAGATAGACAATAATATAGGCTGAGTGTTATTTAAATGTCCATTTAGAGAGGGATTTAAACCATACCAGAAATGTAATTAGATTTGTATCTAATCCACTTTTGAAAAATAGACATTGAAATTCCAGAAGAATGTATAACAAGGAAGAATTAAAGCTTTATAAATTAGTATATGATGAGAAACAAAAACAATCTCACAAGACTTCCTCCCCCCCCCCCACCCCACCAAAAAAACTCCCCCTCCTATCTTGAATGAGTGATACGTAAACAATTTCAACTGATTTACGATGAAAATTCGTTTGATCTCGTCCATGATGACACAGAATGAAAATCCATTTTATCTTATCCACTTAATTTAGATATAGTGTAAATCAATTTTAAATTGTAGTAACAAAAAGTTGATGTAACATGGTTGTATTTAGAGGTGTCAATTACAACTTAATTATGTTGATTCATCCAAACCCGCCTATTAATAACTCACCTAAACGTGCCCATTAACTTTAAACAGGTACCCAAATATACCTATTTAACTGATAGATAGTGGGTTGATTCGACTCACCCATTTAATCCATTTAAAAATAATTATATATTTAAACTCAAAATTTAATGGGTGTTAAGGAATAAATTTGAGTTTCCTACCAATGTAATAATAATAAAATGCCGTTATTTCTTATCGAACACCATGCCAAAAAAATAAAAAAAAAGTAGTATTTCAAACGAGTCATAAATGGATAATTGGGTATAGTCCATTATTAAATGGATATAATTCGGTCAACCCAATTATACCTATTATCCAATTATGACACATCTAAACCCGCTCAAGTCATTCTGACACCTCTAATTATGCTCTAGGATCACGCAGGTACAAATATTGGTTCTGTTTGGATTAGGTGTTTTTGGAGTTGTATTTGAAAAATAATACTGTAACATTACTGTAGCGAAAAACAATCACTCTGTTGGTATTTTGGAAGATTTTTTTTTCAATTTTCTTTTTTCTTTTCCTTTTCTTTTTCTTTTTCTCTTTTCCATTTCTTTTTTCTTTTTCCTTTTTCTTCTTTCCCTCCTCTTCCCCATCAGTGTCGTGACCAGCTTTTTTTCTTTTTTCTTTCTCCTTCTCCTTCTCCTTCTTCTTGTTGTTGGGGAGACGGGGTTCTGTGGAGGGGAGGGGTTCTGGTGGAGGAGGGGAGGTGAGTAGGAGGGGTGGGGAGGAAGGGGTGGTGGGAAGAGGAGAGGAGAGAGAAAAGAAAGAAGAGAAAAAAAAAGAACTCTGGTGGCCGACAAAAAGGAAGGAAAGAAAAAAGAAATGAAAAGGGAAAAACAAAAAAACATATAATATTGTGAAAAACAAGTGGTTTGTTTTTGGGGTTGTTTTTTGGGTTGTATTTGGGTTGTTTTTACTGTAGCATTTGGGATGTGAAAAACAGCATTTCAAAAACAAGGCAAAAACCATAAAATCCAAACGGAATTGGCAGATTAGCATCATAATACATAATCAGAATTTATTATGATCAAGCTCCTTTGATGAATATGGCCGGCGATCCAACTCACTGTATAATTAGACTCCACGTAACAAACAAAACTTATGGGACATCTCAAGGAGTTACATGCAGCAATAAAGCTACCTCCACATACAATACTATCTGGATAGCAACCATAGGACCATTAGGTCGGCAGGAAGTAAGATTAGCAACTTCATTTCTTTCAGACTTATCTCATTTTCTATATTGAGCTTTATCTGAAGCAACCGACCATGACCGTATCTGGTTATCCGTTTCAACTCTGCCGCAAAGGGGGAATAAAGGGAAAAATAAAATTGATAAAATATTCATCAGATGTTAGATAAACCCTAACACTGATCAACTTAATTGACCCAGGCCAACATATGCAATGCAGAAAGACTGCAACTTTCCTTGTGAACAATGATGGTGCAACATAACTGGTGGTCCAGTTCAAAATTCTTCTTACGAACTACATCAAACATCAATTTAGACCTTTTATTTTTACCTGATTGCAAGACTGTAGCATTCAACACTGCCAGACAAGTTTTGGCTTTTAATTTTATCATTTGGAAATGTCAGAAAACATCCTAATGTATCTTTGGTCTAAAGATTGTGCAGAGCACATTCACCTATTCCCTGACCTTGTTTAATTGCAAGGAAGCAACAGAGGAAGCAAAAACTTATTCAATGTGATCAGGTTCCCCTTTCCTCTTATACAGATGAAAGAGATTCCATTTTGTATAAAGGTGTCTTACTGCCATTGCACCATCACAAAGGAATTAATCACAGAAGTGAAGACTATGGAACAAGTAAGCACTCAGTGTAACAAGAAATCAATTGTACTGGTGATGAAGTTTGACTTAGTAGACCAGAAGGTGAAATCATAGAAGTTATTCTCATATTTGTAGATACTGCACAAGATAAAACCCATTATCAAAGCACAATACTGATCTTCAAATCTATTTACAAAATATAAGATCATTCTACAGAAAAGTCCATTCTCTATAAGTTCAAAGCTTCAATGCACCTTACATTGTCTTCTCGCATGTCAAAAAGTTACACTAACCATTCCAATCCTTCTTTCTTTTTTGCTTCTCCTCCATGTCTTATTTGAAACACATATAGTTTGAATTGTACGTGATTTGGAGAAATTCATTAGATTGGAAACAACAGATTCTGTTTGAGGTTCTTTAGAGTAATGCTCCATGGGTCAAGGTGAAGAAGCATGGACCAATGGCCAGAGTACATGTAGGTATTGGGTCTCATTCCCTGCAACTGACAGCTCTCAACCAGACCTGGTATTTTGTCACTATATATCTTTATACCTGTCTTTAAACTTTAAAGCTATTCCTGTGTACTGACCTAGATTAGAAGGAAGTATAGGCACAACATATTGTTGCACCTGCAGAAACCTCCGAAATACTAAAGTAATGCAGTTCATGGGATTTAATTTCATCTTCTGATAAATAAATAAATAAATAAGTGCTGCATATTGCACTCCAATGTATGGAAGTTAAACAAGTAGCATAGTTGCACCCAAAAGTTTTACTAGACGTCAAACAAAGAAAGCTTTGCAGACACTTTTATCACTTTTCAAGATGCATATGGAGTAAGAATTTATTCAGGAGTGTAAAACATGAAAGGTTTTAGGGATTATAATCTCATTAATTACCCTTAGGGAATCCTTCAGTGCTTTGAACATTTACCATGAACCAATTTGATCATCACATATGCTAATCAAATTAGGTAGAAATCTCTATAGCTATTATCAATGATATTGAATAATATGCACTATCAGTAATTGACATTTTAAGTTTCTAGGTACCATACACAAGTTCCTTTCTTCAATAGGGAAACCGATGGTTTTGTTTGAAGAAGAGTCTGGAAACCACTTCAAATTACCTTCAGGGCACTGTATTTAGGAATAAATATGTGGCAAGTATCAAATTCAAATTTACCACCAACGCATATTCATGGAAGAATCATGAAATAAACTCAAGAAAGCATGAAACACTTTAATAAGAGACAGAGTTGAGCTGCAGTGTCCACCAAAGAAGGAACTCAAAATCTTCTTTTTTTTTTTTTTTTTTTTGGCAGCCTTTGGAAGACCTTTTTGTGACTGTGAAAGTTATGCTATAGGTAGCTGCCACTTTTTCCAATTCTACAGCAATTGTCGAAGAGATTGGGATTTCTTGTTCATTAATGTTATGAAAAGTTTTACTGTAATTGCTTCCATTACCTTCAATTAATTCCATTTTGGAGTCAATTTCAACTAAAGTGGAATCAATTTCCATTGTCTTTGAAAAGAACAAATAATTAAAATTTTTTTAAAACTTAAAACAAAAAGCATATGGCATGAATCTAAATTCAATTTACATGATCTTACCTGTTAATATTCGTTAAATGACTTTTGGAAACTTGTATAGGAAGAAGAGATGCTCCATTTCCCAGGCATACAAAAGATTTGGAGGTGATCCATGGTTGATGCACAATGCTCATGCGGATGAGCAACTGAATCTTCAGTTGAAAATATTAATGTCTTAGAAGAGTACTGGCATGTACAGATACATACAAGTACACATACATAAATCACATGCACAAGTTTTCTACTTGAATGGTAGTTGTTGCTCTCAGACAGTAGCAAATGCCACAATCTAGAAATGCATGCCCATTTTGGTATCTGGATGCAGAGATTTAAATAATCATTTTGAACAGCGAAATGAAATTAACGTGAACCAATGAGATCAAGCAAGGATGATTTAGATCAACTCAATGGAGGCATCAAAAGAAACTCACGAACTTGTAAAGCATTTGATTTATCATGGAATAAGTGTTCTACACAACAGCAAGAACTTAGAGAATACTAGGTGCAAAATCATACATGCTAGTCAATGAAAATACAAAAAAATACATAAATTTGTAGAACTTGTAATCATTTCCTCAACAGTAAATATTTGAACACAACATTTAAGTCAGGTTGGGCAATTAGAAGGAAGATTATCAGTCCCTCAAATCAGAACATCAGTGTAAAATTGTAACTTAAAATAACATATCAGTCATTAGAGGAACAATGTTTATATGAGTAGATGCTTAAAGAATACTTGTGCAAGTTGTTTTTGGGTAATCATCAATCTCAGTCTAATGATAATACTCTTCAAATAGAATCTACCTCCTTCAGATGTGATAGATGTAGAATTTAGGTACCAACAGACTAATAGATTCACCAACAGTGTTTCGAACAGACAGATATGGTGCTACTCCTGCCTTCTTGTTGCTACATTACTGCAGTGGAACAACGAGGATAAATTCTGTCAGAAACATTTGATACTTTGCAATGACTTACCCTACAAAGAACTAGCAACTAGCAATATCAGTTCCACAGTTATGTAACATTATTTATTTTCATCCATCATAGCTTGACTCTTCTTTTAGGAAAAGTGTTCTGCATCTTTTTTATGGTCTTTATCTTTTAATAAACTGCACAATAAAGATGACGAGCAACAAAGAACTTCTCAGATGTTGCATCTCAAATGCACATACATGCAGAGTGGAAACAAACATCATGCTTGATAAACAGTTCAGCAGAAAATCTAATGACAAGTAAGAAAGTCACCTTTTACCAAAAAACAGAAAGAAAAGAGACAATTAAGGAGAAGAATAAAGCACAAAAGAGAAATAACAGTAGCCAAAAGATTGAAAATCTGCCTCCAGTTACTGCTCTAATATCTTCAATTAAAATCTCATACTATCAGACAGCAAATGGGTCTCAGATTCCATCTACTTGACATTCACTTCAGCTAATTGAGCAAATGCAGGACATTGCCTCCTTGAAAAATAACTTCAACCCTCGTGAATAAAAGAAATGAAGAACAATATTCACATATTCCATCCATACTTCTACTTCTGGCATTATGCACAGCCTTTTCCTTTCTTTTTTGACTTGGCAGGCTTAACTCTTTCAGCATCACCAAAACTTTAAGGCAGCTTTCTGTGAAGGTAACTCAGCAATAAAAAGTAGGTTTGGGCCCAACCAGCATATTTCCCATATTTGCTCACAAAACATCTGCCACACGGCTGCAAAGTTGTGGTGTAAGACAGTGCCTGAAGCTCAGGGATGAGGTATTGCGTTGCAATCTTTCTCAACCCATATTAGAAGACATTCTAATTAGCAGTTTATACAAATCAAAATTTTAAGAAACAAGTAAAATGCATAACATATGCATACCAACAAGGTAATCTCTATACAAGACCAGGTAATCTTGGTCACTTGCATCACTTCATAATATGCAACACCTTTTTTAATGCAAAGTGTAAAATTAAATCAATCGACAAGGTGTAATGACAGCCTTGAGTATATTTTCCCGTATTTTACCTACAACAGTAATAACTTGCCCTTTCCTTTTCTTTTCATAAGTGGGGTCTCCAACTTGGGACCTCTCCGCCTTTCTACCTTCCCATACCACCCAACCCATCCCTTCTCAACTTGGCCTTCCTTGTTTAAGCAAAACAATTAATTACCCTCGGGCAACCAGAGTTCCTTCCAAAATACCAACTAGGATATTTACTTCCCTCAAGGCCTCTTTATGTTTTACATACATATCTGGTTTGGGGTTGGGGGGCAGGGTGGGGGTGG